>JAZKJV010009712.1:765000-1065403 GCA_037367405.1 Ottelia alismoides
CCATCGTGCAATAATAAAAATAGGAAACTAAACATCTCAATTGGAAACTAACTTAAAGCTCTCACGTTGGATATAATTGGAAATGCAAAAGAAAAGGTAATTTTTAAAACGAATAACGGGATCTGATTTGAAATTTTATTTTTGTTTTACGAGAACAAATGGAAACATGATCTACGTTGCCAATTGCCCTATACTAAATACGCATTTTAGTACTAAAATCCCGTCAAATTATATTATATTGTAAAAAATGGCATTGATAGAAATACGATTAATGTAAATAGATGATACATATTTGTGGAATGAAGGAATTCATTTTAAAATATATCAGAGAAATTTTAAATATTTCAAAGTAATTCTGGACTTAATTTATAAAAGTATTGGAAGTCACATGTCGAGTCAATGCAAATAAATACGAATAATGTCAAAATTAATTTAGTACAAAAAATGTCTAAATGTATATTCTATTATAAAACTCACTCCTAAAATAAATAAGAATAATGTAAAATATGATCCCATTTTGTGTAATATAGCCAAACAAATCAAATTATATAAAAGGAATGTTAAATGTAGAAACTTAATTAATGGAAGAATGATAAACAGTATTGGCAAATAAAACGAAACAATTTCAAATCCACTAAAAATATAAGTATAAACAATGTGAAAGTTGACATTGTTTTGTAAAATAAAGCTACACCATTCAAACTATAAAAGAGAAACGTGAAATGTAGAAAATTAATTGACGAAAGAATGGCGAATAAAATAATATTGTTATTTTCCTAAAATGCAATCAATAAATATTAAATTTAGAAAATTGAACAAAATCGGTAAAGCTAATTAATTGCGTGAATGGGTCTTAAATTCAAAATATTAAACGCCTCCCTAAAATCTAGGAAACAAGCACTATCACGTCTGGGCGAATCCGTTATTTTAGGAAACGAGATGCATTCAAAACCATCTACTAACATTAAGTGGTTTCAATCATATCCATTCTTTTTTGATCCAACACATGTTATTGATGGCTTACTATACAATTGGTGAGACCCCACCTCATTTGAAGGGGTCCCTATATATATATATATATATATATATATATATATATATATAGGGTCATATGTGGCTGCCCCGTAGGGGCAGCCAACATGGCTGCCCCCGCCTTATTTGGGCAAATTTTTTTATTTTTTTTTTGAAAAATAACACCATTTACATTCATCCCTATATCCCTCCTATATACCATTCGAATTTCGTCAGAAACAGAGAGTCCTACGGCCTCCATCCGGACAGTAATTTTTTAACGGTAACAGGATTTTTTAAAATCGATACCATCGAGATGGAGGCCGTAGGAGTCTCTGTTTCTGACGAAATTCGAATGGCATGTAGGAGGGATATATGGATGAATATACATGGTTTTATTTTTTTAAAAAAAATAAAAAAACGTCGAAAAACGGGGCGGGGGCAGTCCCATTTTTTTCATATATATATATATATATATATATTGGGGAAAATGGGGCTGCCCCCTAGGGGTAGCCAACATTGCTGCCCCCACCTCCTTTTTTTTTGGCAATTTTTTTATTTTTTTGGAAAAATAAAACCATGTATATTCATCCCTATATCCCTCTTATATGCCATTCGAATTTCGTCAGAAACAGAGACTCCTACGATCTCCATCCATACGTCATTTTTTTAACGGTCGAAGGATTTTTTAAATCGACTCTGTCTGGATGGAGGCCGTAGGAGTCTCTGTTTCTGACGAAATTCGAATGACATATAGGAGGGATATAGGGATGAATATACACGTCGATATTTTTCAAAAAAAATAAAAATTTTGCCAAAAAATGGGTCCCGAATAGGTCAACCAGCTGCTGAATCCGCAAGAGACAACCTGGCGAACTGAAACATCTTAGTAGACAGAGGAAAAGAAAGCAAAAGCGATTCCGGCTAGCGAAATGGGACCATGGGTTGTGGGAGAGCAATACAAGCGTTAGGGAAGAGGTTCTTTAAGGGGTGGTATGGCTTTTCGATCACAGTCGCGACTCTTTCGTCTGCCCCCCTTCGGGTGCGGGATACCTCGCTCTTTCAGGAGGAAGGGAGAGGTGCGTCGAAAGCCTCTCTGCGAGCAGTAAGGAGAGCTAAACCCATAGCATAGGCGAGATAAGAGCTGCGAAATCGTCGCATGTTCATCCCGTCAAAGAAAGACTATATAAAATAACGGGGCGAGGGATTAGATATTGCGACCACCTTCCCAGGCACCAATGCGCGACCCGGATGATGATCTGTCGAGTCTGCCTTTGTTTCCAGTGCTAGCCTCTCACTGCTGCTACCGCGGATCTTCTTCAAGTCTCAGACGGCTTGGGGGGGGGGGTCCTCTTGGGGGGCTTCTGCAGCTCCAAGTGGACGTGTGATGTGAGATTATTCGGACCATATTTCAAGTCTCATCTTTCAGTTCAACAGATTTGTCGACCGTGGATCACAGCTCTGTGCCTTTCTGCTTCGTGGGTCACAGAACTAGGCTTGATATATAGATATGTTGTTTTCTTTTGGGACCTCTGAAACTGGAATTTGAACTAGTAGACCTGGCCACTTTGACTTAAACTCCATCAACCCCTATATATATATATATATATATATATATAGAGAGAGAGAGAGAGAGAGAGAGAGAGAGAGAGGAAAGAGAAGCTACATCATGATGTAGCTAACCTTAGCTACATCAGGGGTAATTTCGTCTTTTTTATTAATCTTTTTTTGAAAATTCCATGATGGATTTTCATAACTATATCCCTCCAATATGTCATTCAAATTTTGTCAGAAACAGAGACTCCTACGGCCTCCATCTAGACAGTTCATTTTTTAACGGTCACAGATTTGATGTATTTTACCTGTTCTGTATGGAGGCCATAGGACTCTCTGTTTCTGACGAAATTTGAATGATATATTAAAGGAATATAGTTATGAAAATCCATCGTGGAATTTTCGAAAAAAATAATAAAAAAGAGACGAAAATACCCCTGATGTAGCTAAGGTTAGCTACATCATGATGTAGCTTCCCTTTCCTCATATATATATATATATATATGAGAAAAGGGAAGCTGTTCTGTGTAACAACCAACTTGGCTGTTACACGGAGCAGTTTCCCCCACTTTTTTTATTTTTTTTTTCAAATTTTTTTCATGTATATTCATTCATCTATATATCCCTCCTACATGTCATTCAAATTTCGTGAGAAACAAAGACTCCTAAGCCCTCCATCTAGACCGGGTAATTTTCGACGGTCTGAAATTTGTTGCAATCTACCCCTTCTAGATGAAGGGCTTAGGAGTCGTTGTTTCTCATGAAATTTGAATGACATGTAGGAGGGATATATAGATGAATATATATGAAAAAATTTTTGAAAAAAAATAAAAAGGAGGGGAAACTGCCTTGTGTAACAGCCATGTTGGCTGTTACTCGAAACAACCTCCCCGGCCTCTCTCTCTCTCTCTCTCTCTCTCTCTCTCTATATATATATATATATATATATATGGAAAAAATGGGGCTGCCCCCTGGGGGAAGCCAACATGGCTGCCCCCGCCCCATTTTTCGGCGTTTTTTTATTTTTTTTGAAAAATAAAATCATGTATATTCATCCATATATCCCTCCTACATGCCATTCGAATTTCGTCAGAAACAGAGACTCCTACGGCCTCCATCTCGATGGTATCGATTTAAAAAAATCCTGTTACCGTTAAAAAATTACTGTCCGGATGGAGGCCGTAGGAGTCTCTGTTTCTGACGAAATTCGAATGGTATATAGGAGGGATATAGGGATGAATGTAAATGGTGTTATTTTTCAAAAAAAATAAAAAATTTTGTTCAAATAAGACGGGGGCAGCCACATATGACCCTATATATATATATATATATATGGGAAAAATGGGGCTACCCCCTAGGGTAGCCAACATGGCTGCCCCCATCCCATTTTTCGCAAATTTTTTTATTTTTTTGAAAAAATATCACCATGTAGCTTTGGGAAAGTGAGTTTATATCGCGAAAGAAAATGAGTAGATGCGGATCTAGGTACTCAGTCTTCCTCATCTGAGGAATGGGCCAAGCCAGCCTTATATCCATCCTATATGTCATTCGAATTTCGTCAGAAACAAAGACTCCTACGGCCTCCATCCAGACGTCATTTTTTTAACGGTCGCAGGATTTTTTAAATCGACCATGTCTGGATGGAGGCCGTAGAGTCTCTGTTTCTGACGAAATTCGAATGGCATATAGGAGGAATATAAGGATGAATATACATGACGATATTTTTCAAAAAAAAATTTGCTCTAAAATGAAGCGGGGCAACCATGTTTGCTGCCCCCAGGGAGCAATCCCATCAACCCCCATATATATATATATATATATATATATATTTATGTATGGGAAAAATGGGGCTACCCCCAAGGGTAGCTAACTTAGCTCCATACGCCCCATTTTCTCCATATTTTTTAATTTTTTTGAAATTCCTTTCGTAAATATTCATCACTATATCTCTATATTGTGTCATTAAAATTTCGTGTAAAACAAAGACTCATACAACCTCCATCCAGACAATCATTTTTTTAACGGTCACAAGATTTTTTAAATCGACCCCGTCTGGATGGAGGTCGTAGGAGTCTCTATTTCGCATGAAATTTTATGACATAATATAGAAATATAATAATGAATTTACACGGTTTTTATTTTATTTTCAAAAAAATAAAAAAAATATGCGAAAAATGGGGCGAGGGGAGCTAAGTTAGCTCTCCTTAGGGGGTAGCCCTATTTTTCCTAGTTTTTTTTATTTTTTTTGAAAATTTCTTCCGTGAATATTCATCACTATATCCCTATATTATTTCATTCAAATTTCATACGAAACAGAGACTCCTACGACCTCCATCTAAACAATCATTTTTTAACGGTCACATGATTTTTTTAAATCGACCCTGTCTGGATGGAGGTCGTAGGAGTATCTGTTTCTCACAGAATTTGAATGACATAATATAAGGATATAATAATAAATTTACACTATTTTGTTTTTCAAAAAATAAACACTACAAGAAAAAGCGGATTTTGCTACTACGACAGTGGTAGCAATGCAGTGGCAAAGTAGTAGCAATGTGGATGCAACAAGTATTTGCGACCACATGTAGTCGCAAAGTGTGTAGTCGTCCCTAGCTGGTCATAAATTTAATTGCGACTACAACGTAGTCGTTGTTCAGTCGCAATTGTAGTCGCATATAGTCGTGATATAGTCGTGATATAGTCGCACTTAAGTCAGTTTATGTTGGAGTATTTGCGACCACATGTACACTACATTGCCACCATATTTATACTATCGAGAAGTACAATCAACGATCACATGGAGACTGGGTTGCTACCATTTTGCGACCACAACACAAGTTTGTAGTAGTAAAATAGTAGCAGTGTGGTCGCAACTCTGCTTTCGTATTTAAAAAAATACAGTAGCATCTTCTTATCTCCATATAAACCTGTATAGACCTGCATGGAAAATTGTATAATACAAACATGCTGCAATGTTTTGAGATCTCTCAAACAACATTTAATATCTTAAAATCTCCAATCAACCTGTTGAGAATATTATAATACAATCCACATATAAGAATGGAGAATTCATCTTCAACAAAATCAAATAATTCAAATCATTCATGCAAAGGAGTATGCAACCAAATTTAAACATGCATACTAATATATAATTCTAGATGAAAACAGTGCAAATGTTTTTGAAAAAAAATACAACTTGAAGACAATAAAAAGTTAACTAACATCGAAATTCTAATGTTCTTAATATTATAAAGTTTTGGATAATAAACTGACACTATAGAGTACATTGTTTACACTAAAATTTTCTTCTCCTCCATTCAGAAAAAGAATCTTTTGTAGCCTTCGCCTTGCCCTTGTCCTTTCTCCCATTGTTAGTTTCGTCTTTTTCTTTTGATTATCCCCACGTTCCGAGATGACAACCCCATTGCGATGTGATATTGTATATGCAGTAACGTCCTCCTCGTTTTCCTCCTCCTCCTCTTCCTCCTCCTCCTCCTCTGCATCCTCGTCATCTTCCATCATATGAACTTGTGGCTTCGTGCTTGCACTCCTAAAGAAAAAAACAAGACATCATACCAATTAGAACAATGAATCAATGGCTATACTATAATATAACATTACCTAATAATTAAATATAAGTTATACCTCAAAAATGTAACATCCGCCTTCAAATTGTCCATTCTAGAGGACAAAGTTTCCATTCCAGAAGACAAATGTTCTATTCCAGAGGACATGGTAGCAATCTGATTTACCAATGAACTCACTGCCTGTGAGAGTTGTCTAAACTCAGACTCAGGCAGACCTGGCTGAGATGTGGGCGTGTTATACGTTGAGGTCGTCCCAAAAAAATCAGAGGTTCCAGTAGAATCAGAAGAGGAGGAGAACTTTGGTGGCAAACCACCCAAAGTCTGCCTTCTATTAGGCCCCACTTCGCGCTCTGCAATGACTTCTTTCCATAAGGTGGCGTCGAAGTCCATTTGCTCCTCCTCTTCTGAAGCACCAAACTTTTCCTTAAACAACTCCATGTAGCGATCCTATGAAACATAATTTTTTTAGTTTCCTGTCAAACAATTATAAGTTTATACTACTATTAGTATGTGTACCATCACTGCTTTGGCTTCATGCGTAGACCAGTCTCCCCCACTTGTATGCGTTTTAGTCCACCATTTTTTCCAATGACGGAGGACGTTTGTCAGTAGAACACTGTTAATGACCACATGTTAGTCTTTACTAAAAAATGGAGCTTGAAAAAGTATACATATTTAAACATACCATTTCATTTCTCACAGTTCCAAAACTTTTGGATCCACTAGTAGATCTAATTGATTGCTTTCCCCTATTCATTTTCCCTGCTTGGGAACGTTTTTGAAAATTCTCCTGAATAAAGAGATCACAGTAACGTCTCCACCTCTCTGGAGTGCTCCAGGTAGGACCGCATGCCTTTGCCCTCTCCCAATCTTCTACATCATCAAGTTTTTTCATTGCAGCTTTTCTAGTCCTATATACATTGTCTTTCACTCTATCTGTTGCTAATTTTTCTAGGGAATGTCGATACATTTCTTTTGTGTGACCCATGGGTAAAGCAAATAGATTCTGCATTTCAAAATCTGGTTACAAATAATCTATTTAAAAATTGAACAAACATTAAATTTTGTGTAACGAGTCTTACATAGACACCATTTAAAATTCTCTCTTGCTCATCTGGAGTCATGTAACTCCATCTGTAATCAGAGCAATCTTGCATAGAGCGAAAGGCCTTACTAAGCGCTTGAGCGACAACATGCTGATTATCAAAAGTGTACCTAAGTATTTAAAATTATGAAATAGATTTATAGATGAAGCTCGACCGTGAATAAGCTTTTTCCCAAAAAAATGATGAGTCATGTGTGTCGGAAATACCCATCACGAAGAAATTGCAAGACTCTGCGTGGATCTTGAGATGGAGGGGGCCTTGAGGTTGCGGAGCCTCATGTGTACTGGTGATATCATGAGTAGGTGGGAGAGGCCGAGAAGGTCCAGTAGGCTGAGCAGGGCCCTGAGACTCACGTGGGCTATGATGTTGGCTTGAGGACTGCGGGGTCGGCTAGCGATTACGTGTCACACTGGGAGGTGTTCCTGCTTGAGGAATATAGTGTGCATATTGTGGAGGGACTTCAACACCATTCTCAAGCATGTACGCGACAAGCTTCGCAACCTCGTCATTGTGTTCAACTGTCACAATATTTTCAATTAATTGAACATAAAATATAATAATATATAATGAGATTTATATATACCATTGGGTTCTGGAGTATGATGGTCTAATGTACGACGATCATCTTGGCGTGAACTGCTCCCCCTATGACCTCGACCGCGTGTCATAGGCATTTCCTGTATGAAAATCATTATGCAATAATCATTAGAAAAACACATATAAATGAATAATTTAGATTAAAAAATAAAAATAAAAATCGAGAGGGTTCTTACTTTAATAGTATATAGAAACATTTTGGGGTGGCTTATACTCTGAAATAAACAAATTTGTTGATGCATCATCCACATTTGATTGTTCTTTATCATCGATATAAGTATGTGACATCCTCTTTAATACCGTGAGATGATCATCTCTTTTTCGTTTTTTCCCAACCATCGGTACATAACATATTTGATCAACTTGAGAACTAAGGACAAAAGGTTCAAATCTTCGAATATACTTTCGAGGAATGACATCCACAATATCATGTATATGGTCAACCACCACACCATGTTGTGGATCGTCGTACCAGTCACATGAAAATAAGAAGAGTTTATTGGGAGCTGGCATATTATATTCAAGCTCAAGCACCTCATTCAATATCCCATAGTAGTTCAGGCTATCCTCACCGTAACATGATCCCTTAACCATAACGCCGGAGTTATATGTAGTTAAGCCGTTGGTCGTGTCCAAGCAATGAAATCTGTACCCATTAGTTAAAAAACCACCATACGACATCACCATATAATTGGGACCGAGAGCAAGATCATTTAGAATCTTGAATTTATGATCGGTTGGATCAATAATCTTCACTCTTTCTTTAAACCAAGATGTGAATGTTCTCCTAAATTTATCTACCACTTCATCATCAGTAAATAAAGGATTCTCTGTCATTATTTTATCCCTATACTCCCTGTATACAAAAGAAAGTTTAATTAACCTACATATATATATATATTCTAATAGGAAGACAATGTGATATGGATACATACTCCGCAAAAGGTGTCACTTCATCTGTATTATCTAGAACGTAAAGCTCAACAGCTTCTTTCTCCTGAGAGCTCATCATGCGTGGCTTTCCTTTTTCAAAGGCCGACCACGTGTACGAAAGATTGAGAGACCATATACGCTTTCACTTTCATTGAATTCATTTCGCATTGGACGATTATGTACAGTTTCAATGTCGTTTGACAAATATCTGGAACAAAAGTTGGCTACCCCTTCAGAAATGTATTGCGCACTTATTGAACCTTCCACCCTATTTTTATTGCGCACCTTTCTCTTTAAGAAAAACATATACCTATAGGTAAGTCAATATACATAATTAGATAGCAGAACATTAAAAACTTAATGGAATAAATTTAATATATCATGTACCTCTCAAATGGATACATCCAACGGTACTTAACTGGCCCACCAACTTTAGCTTCATAGGGAAGATGAACCATTAAGTGTTCCATAGAATCAAAAAAGGATGGAGGAAAAATCTTTTCAAGGTTGCAGAGTATTATAACCACGCTTTCTTCAAGAATTGCCATATCTTCAGCTAATAACTTGGCAGAGCATATGCATTTGAAGAAGTTACTCAACTCTGTTAGGACATCGTGAACTCCCTTCGGCAATAAACCTCTAAGAGCGAGAGGCAATAATTATTCCATAAAAACGTGACAATCATGACTTTTCATTCCCTTAAATATATTTTTCTTCAAATCAACAAGCTTGGGTATATTTGATGAATAACCATCTGACATTTTTAATTTACTTGCCCACTGACAAACATCTTTTATTTGATCTCTGCTTAAACAGTATTTGGCCTTCGGCATATGAACACGACCATCTTCAGATTCTATTAAGCCTAATTCAGGACGCGCACAAATTTTCACAAGATCTCTGCGAGCATTCTCGGTATCCTTTATCTTATTAGTCACATTCAATACTGTATTGAATACATTATCAAATACATTCTTTTCTATGTGCATCACATCTAAATTATGTCTGATGAGTAGATTAGGCCAATATGGTAGTTCCCAGAAGATGCTCATTTTAGTCAAATTATGACTATCTCCAAAACCTGGAAGAGGTTGAACAAAATCATCTGATCCCTTCAACTCCATTAATCTCTTGAATATCTCAAGTCCCGACAATCTACGAGGTGGGTCGGAATCTTCAATTGTATTTCTTTTGAATGACATCTTCTGTTTCCTATAAACATGATCCTTTGGCAAGAATTGTCGATGGCAGTCAAAGAAGCATGGTTTTCGACAATGCGTAAGCTGAAATGCTTTAGTACTTTCCATGCAATATGGACAACTTCTTTTCCCATGTGTACTCCATCCTGATAGCATTCCGTATGCAGGGAAATCACTAATTGTCCATAATAAACCCACTCGCATCTGAAAATTACAACGATTAATAGCATCATAAGTCTCCTGGCCTCTCTCCATAGTTCCTTCAGTTCATCGACTAATGGTCGGAGATACACATCCAAATACTTCCCAGGATTGGTTGGACCAGGCACAAGTAAAGTCAAAAACATATACTGCTTCTTGTTACACAACCAAGGTGGCAGGTTGTATGGAGTAATGATTACTGGCCAGCACGAGTAATCTTTCTCCCGACCATGTGGATTAAATCCATCAGTGGACAATCCAATTACAACATTTCTCTTATCCGTAGCAAAAGTGGAAGATGACTCCATCAACGCTCTCCAACAAGCTGTGTCAAAAGGATGTTACATAAAGTCACCACGGACATGATCTGCATGCCAAGTCATATCTTTAGCTGTTTCTTTGCAATAATAGAGCCTTCGTAAACGTGGTGCTATGGGAAAGTAACGGAGAACCTTCTGTGGAACATTTGATTTCATATTTGGTTTATACCGAGGTTCACCACATTCTGGGCATTCAGTCTCATTCTTATATTTATCCTCATAGTATATGATATGATGATTGGGGCAGGCATCAATTAACTTTTCTGATAAGCCAAGTGTGCTCATCATGGTTTTTACTTTGTAATAGGAACCTGGAAGAACATTATCGTCTGGAAGCATTCTCTTTATGATCTTAATCATAGCATTGAAACTAGCATCAGTCATGTTGTACTCAGCTTTAATTGTTAGTAGCTCCGTAATGGCAGATAGGAGAGAAAATGATGTACAACCAGGCCATAATGCCTCCTCGGCCTTCTGTAACAATTCAAGAAACTCTTTCGACTCCCCATTGAATTCAGCCTCAAACCCCTCTGCAGAGGGATCAAAGTTCGGACCTGCCGCATCCATAACCATCTCAACAAAAGAGTTGTCTGGAGTCTGCGATCTCTCTTGGTAAGATGTTCGACTTTCTCCATGTGCATACCAACATGTGTAATCATCAAGAAAACCCTTCTTGCACAAGTGTTCTGCCACAACATCCCTAAATTGCTTCTTCATCAATCCACATTGAATGCATGGGCAAATTATCTTCCCGTCTAAACCAACTATTCTGTCTCCTTGGGCATAAGCAAAATTAAGAAAGCCCTCCACACCTAGTAGGAAGGGCATGCAAACGAATCCATTAACTAAACGATTATACATCCAATCTCTTGTTGCACGCATTGCTATACCTACAACGAAACCAAAACATGTAATAAGTCACATAGTTTGATATAATGGAAACTTATGTCTACCTGAAGTTATAAATCCATCAGCAAATATAAACCCTATATATGGATGACATAATTCTATACTCGGAATTCAAGTCACGACTTTGGACCACAAGTAACGACATTAACAATTCAATTGAGCAGATTTATTGCCATAGATATGTCATGAGGGTCTACTGAATTCATTAGCCTCACCACCCAATCCAAAAATCAAGTCTGAAATAACTCAATCCATTTCAGCTACTTTTTAAATATTTGGATGGACCTAAATACCTACCCCAATCTCAGATAACTCAATCCATTATATAATGGATTCTGGTCAAAGCATTTCCACCAAAAGATATCCCTCTTCGTTTGGATACACACGTTGTTGTTGCTGTCAAGTTTTGTCATTCATAACCCTTTGCTGTTTGTCATCCATCTTATGTTGCTGAGAATTATCAACATCAAGACCATCCTCTCTCTTAATAGACACCTCCTCACTAGGAAGAGCAATATGTGTCCCTTCTCTTGCTTCAGAGCATAATGATCTAGACACTTAGCTTTGTCCATATGCAACAGGTGTTTTAACTTCCAGATTTTCTTTTGGCACTTGCTCAAGCATCTCTATCTTTGAATTCATCAACTCCAACATATCATTCCCCACCCCATACTAAATCCCCAAAATGTATACAGCTAAGCATACGTTAGATTGATAGTAACACAATAATAGTTCAGCTACTTATATGATGTGCACACATCATAAAGATGTGCACATGCACTTCCTCAATCTCATGTCAAGGCTTCGCCAGACTATATTCACCAAAACCAACCATCCGATTATAAACAAGTCCTTTCATCTATGATGACAACCAATGATTGTTCCTAGGTATTTTCACCCCTTCTAACAATCTTGCCAAAAGTTACCAAAGTCCATCATTTAGCAGCCGCCAAATATCTTTGACATAATTAAAAAAAGCTGAAAACGTTATGTCTATTCAGTTAGAATAAAAGAGGGTATTAGTCTTAACTACATACATAACTGCCATCCAAAAATTCACAGCAATCAGAAGCCATCAAGTTGTACTTGAGGACAAATACCTAACTACATACCACAACGGTGGCGTCAAACGAAAGATCAATCAGTTCTAGATTCCACGAGAAAAAAAGTGGAATCACACAAGAAGAACCCAGTCTGTCAACCACAAGAAACCACTACGAAATAGAAAGATGACTAAGAAACAAAAAAATGGCATGGGATATAAAGAACCTGCAGCCTCACAACAAGCAACTGGAACATCCATCCAAAGGGGGAAACTACGACCTAAGATCGAACCATCCGATATAGTAGAAGCAGGTGGAGAAAGAGAATCGACTGTCATAAATAGCTCCTCAGTGGAAGAGGTGAGTCTAACCCTGTGTTATATGTAAAGGTAATGAAAGAGATTGTTGTAACTCAGATAAATTCTATGTCGAGGCATGTGTATGGACCACAGAGATGAGAATTGTTATGGCACAAGTGGAGGTTGGGGCATTATGTTGTGCTTGTTTCCCTGCGGAAAAAATATGAATACTCTCCAGGTGACATTCCATTAAGGCGACAAGGGCATAAGTACCATTTCTAGACACATTTCATAACACTTAAAACTAATTTATCCATCTTTTTAAACCCTGGGAGGGAAAGAAAACAAATCTGTCTTATTAAATAAGAAACATTTTCCTGAAGAATAGAAGAGGATAATTTGTAGGGACAAATGAACCAGTTGGGACTGCAACTGATTAATGGTGATACTAGAAATCCGTCTCCAGTGCAACTGATTAACATTGATACTGGAAAAGGCTCACCGCTGGAGATACTAGAAACACGTGGATCAAGGGGGTTTTCTGTGAAATCCGTCTCCAGTGAAAGCTTGAATCCTGCAGAAAAATACACACCAAAGATGGCCCTATGAAGATCCAAACTTTCGAATACGGTAAGATGAGAAGAGAAAGAAGGGTTCCCATACCACGTGTAGGTCTTGAGCAGCCTGGAGAGGGCAAGCTGGAGATGACACCTAGATGGATCAAAGGTAGCCTTGAGAGGGCGGCCTATAGAGGAGGATGCAACGGTGAAGGAGTCCTTGGGGAGATGAGGGCGGCCTATAGAGTGGAGGAGTCGACAATGGTTAGAAGAGATGTGGTATTGCAAATTAGGGATGAGGGCGGCCGTAGAGAGTAACGGGTGGGAGGGGGAGGGAAAGGGGAAAATTAGGTTAAGAAGCCCGCCAAGAAAATTTTTCCTCAAATTTTGCTACCACGATGCTACTACATCATGGCAGGACTATAGTCGTAATATGTACTACCACATATGTGACTAAATGTAGCCGTAAAATGGTCTTCCTTTTTATTGCGACTACAGTATAATGGTAATATGGTCGCAGAATAGTCCTTAAAAAACTGCGTCTACTTTGGCACTATCTGTGGTAGCTAATTTGTAGTAGCAAAATCTGGAATTTCTTGTAGTGAAAAAAATATGGGGGAAAATGGGGCTGGGGAGCTAAGTTAGCTACCCCCTGGACAGCCCCATTTTACCCTAAAGGAAGAACCTGATGGGGACCTAGTAACAGAAATAGCCAAAAGACTCAAGGGGCTGACACTATCACTTGACAAAAAGGTCAATATGATTACACAAAGAAGTAATAGCTCTGAAGAAGGACAAGATTCAGAGATAGAATCCACATCTGAAAATGGATCAACCTTCGAAGAAGAGGAAGAAGAGTTTTCAGAAATAAAGGTCCTAACATCTAACAAAAAGAGTCAACATAACTATAAACAAGAAAAAATACTACAGAAGACCTACCCCGGTAGACCTCCAACTAGAACAATATCAGGAAAATATAGCTGACACATATGATGGATCATCCTTGGTAGAATGGAATATAAATGGACTTAGCGAATATCAAACATTAAACACCCTACACAAAATGACCATATTCATCCAAGCATGTATAGCAAAAGGAAAGACCCAACAATCAACATTTCTAATGGTAACAACGGGATTTGTAGGCCAGTTATCAGGATGGTGGAACCATTATCTCACGCAAGAACATAGAAATGCCATTCTCTTTGCCATCAAATAAGATGTAACAGGAACACCGATCAAAAGAGAAGATGAACACGACACACCAGACTGTGCATACATGCTAATCCTTAATATCACACAACACTTTGTAGGATCATCCATAAACACTCAAGAAAATTTAACACAACAACTAATTAATCTAAAGTGCTCTACATTATCAGACTTCAAATGGTACAAAGATGTTTTCCTGTCAAAAGTATTTCAACTAAACTCTTGCAGTCACCCAGTCTGGAAAGAAAAATTCATAGCAGGACTCCCCACTTTATTTACCGAAAAGGTTAGAGAAAACCTTAGGGCACAATATAATCACACACTACCCTGAGAAATAATCTCATATGGAGAGATTGTCCAAAAACTAAACCAAACATGCCTAGCCCTGAGTAATGACATGAAACTAAAGAACCAAATAAAGCAGCAAAGGTCCATAAGGAGAAGAGAATTAGGAGATTTCTGTTATCAATCCGGATACGAAATGGAGCAACCAATATACATTAAGAAAGAAAATAACTTCGAACAAAAAACAAAACCAAAATATAAAAAAAGAAGATTTAAGAGGAATCAAGGAAAGAAAGAAATGGTAACAGAGAAAAGGAAGATACCAACTTGCTATATCTGCAAGAAGAAGGGGCACTGTACAAATAAATGCTTCAAAAAGAAGTAAGAAAAGGTGAATGGAATTCAAGACTTAAAAGAAAGAATTCAAAAAATAGAATTAGAACAATCAGAGGAGTCAGAAGAATGCTCTTGCTTAGACCGTGCAGACAGTAAAGGCACCTCGGTAAACACCATAACATCTCATGATAGATTTATCCTAGAAGTACTAGACAACATAGATAACCTGTTGAAAGAAAGAAGCACTTGCAAAAGTATTTAGAATTAGATCAACAAACCGACAAAGGAAAAAGGATAAAAGATGATGACCTCTCATTTGCAACTATAATCAAAAGACTTGAATGAGAAAAATAGAATAAAAAACCAACAACCATTGAAGAATTAAGAAGAGAGCAAAATGAAACAAAGCAAGAACTGGACCTTTTAAAGAGAAGAATAGAATTCCTAGAGTTAGTCCTACAACAAAAGAGGACCATAGAAGAAGAGGATAGTGACGATATGTCACCCTACTTTGAAGGAGAAACCTCAGGAGTAAAGGAAGACGAATTTGTAAACCTTGTAACAAGAATAGAGAGGTAAAGATGGAGGTGTAGCGTCTCGCTGAAGATAGGTTACAACTCTTTATTTAAACATGTGGCCCTGATCGACTTAGGAGCATAATTTAATTGTGCAAGAGAAGGACTAATCCCAACTAAATACTTTGAAAAAACATCGCATGTCGTAAGCTCCGCATCAGGACACAGTCTAGACATCAAATACAAGCTCTCTGACACTCATATCTGTGTCCAAGGGGTTTGAATAAAAGGATCTTTCGTACTGATTAAAGGATTAAATGAAGAAATAATACTGGGTACCCCATTTCTTAACATTATAAGATCATTCATTGTTGAGGAAGATGGGATTAAATACACAATAAAAAGGAAAGCTATATTTCTTAAATTCATCAAAAAAAGAGAACTAACGCTCTTAGAAAATATGAAGGCGGCAGTAGAATACAAGACCTGATTTGTGAATGAACTTGCCGAAGAAATTCAATTAGGAAATATAGAGAAAATAAAAAATTCAAAGAAACGCAAGAGAAAATTAAGAAATTCGAGAAAGAAATAAACGAGCACATTTGCTCTGAAATACCAACAACATTCTGGTATAGAAAAAAGCATGAAGTGAGCCTACCTTATATTAAAGACTTTTCAGAACAAAATATTCCGACTAAAGCAAGACCAATACAAATGAACCAAAGATTATTATAAATATGTAAAAAAGAGATTGAACAATTAGAAAAAGGCCTTAATAAGAAAAAGTTCGTCCCCTTGGAGCTGTGCAACCTTTTATGTAAAAAACGCCGCTGAAATAGAAAGAGGAGTACCATGATTAGTGATTAATTACAAACCACTAAATAAAATACTACAATGGATTAGATATCCAATACCAAATAGATAAGATCTTATTAAAAGAATCTATGGGGCAAGAATATTCTCTAAGTTTGACATGAAATCAGGATTTTGGCATGTGCAAATAAAAGAAGAAGATAGATACAAAACAACTTTCACTACCTCATTCGGACATTATGAATGGAATGTTATGCCATTCGAACTAAAAAATACCTCATCAGAATTTCAAAAAATCATGAATGAAATACTTAATAGCTACTCAACCTTTAGCATCGTATACATAGACGATGTCTTAATATTCTCAAATAATTACGATCAACATTGGAAACATTCAAACACGTTCCTTCAGGTAATCCAAAAAAATGTGTTGGTGGTTTCATCAACAAAAATGAAGCTCTTTCAAACACAAATACAAATTCTCAGATACAAGATTGATGAAGGGACAATCATGCCCATTGAACGAGTAATAAAATTCGCTGAAAAATTTCCTGATGAAATAAGAGAAAGGAAGCAACTTCAAAAGTTTTTAGGATGCCTAAATCATGTCTCTGAATTTTACAAAAACTTGGCCAAGGACAGAAAACTACTCTCCGATAGACTACAGAAAAATGCTGAATTATGGACGGATAAACATACGGAGGCTGTCAAAAGAATCAAAGAAAAGGTAAAGACACTCGCATCCTTCCTGACTTAAGGAAGGCCACCATCTTTTTGTAGAAAACACCATCACTTTAGTAGAATGTGTATACATTTTGTATTATAATTGTACATTATAAATACAAAGTTGCATACAAAACTACATATTATAATACAAACATTAAAACTGCACATTGTAATATAATCTGTATACGTATTCTACTAAAGCCTTCATGTTTTCTACAAAAAAGAGTTGGCCTTCCTGAACTTAGGAAGTACCGAGTCCTATTTGAAAGGAATCCTATATACATATAGGAGTGATCCTATGAGAGCAAAAAAATGTGAGAGCGTGAGAGCATGTATTCTAGACCACATGATTCTGTTTTCTCTCTCATGGTCTTTTCTCTCCTGGTTGGATCATGTGGTCCAGAATGCATACTCTCATACTCTCACAGGTTTTGGATCTCACGGAATCTCTCCTCTCTCTCTCTCTCTCTCTCTCTATATATATATAGGGTTTGATGTGGCTGCCCCGCCCTTGTTTTTTCCGCATTTTTTTTATTTTTTTTGAAAAATTTCACCATGTATATTCATTCCTATATCCCTCCTACATGTCATTCAAATTTCGTCAGAAACAGAGACTCGTACAGTCTCCATCCAGAAATTCATTTTTTAACGGTAACAAGATTTTTTAAATCGACACCATCTCGATGGAGGCCGTACGAGTCTCTGTTTCTGACGAAATTTGAATGACATGTAGGAGGGATATAGGGATGAATATACATGGTGGAATTTTTCAAAAAAATAAAAAAAATACGGAAAAAACAAGGGCGGGGCAGCCCCATTTTTTCCATATATATATAGGGGTTAATGACCCCAAGGGGCAGCCAACATGGCTGCCCCGTCACATTTTTGGGCAAATGTTTTTATTTTTTTTTGAAAAATATCATCATGTATATTCATCCCTATATCCCTCCTATATGCCAATCGAATTTCGTCAGAAACAGAGACTCCTACGACCTCCATCCAGATAGGGTCGATTTAAAAAATCCTGCATTCGTTAAAAAAATGACATTTGGATGGAGGCCGTAGGAGTCTCTGTTTCTGACGAAATTCGAATGACATATAGGAGGGATATAGGGATGAATATATATGGTGATATTTTTCCAAAAAAATAAAAAATTTTTGCAACAAATAGGGTGAGGGCAGCCATGTTGGCTATCCCTAGGGGGCAGCCCCATTTTCCCATATATATATATGTATATGTATGTATGTATATATGAGGCCTCATTTTGCATAGAAACATATTTTTCAAGTTGGACCATTTTTCCCTTTTCATAACATTATTTTGTTTTCTTTTTTATGTTTTTTTCTCACAAAATCACCCAATAACACTTGAAACTATAGATAACTCCATAATATTATATCTATAATTTTATATTATTTTTATCACATTATTATCTATGTAAACCCTTCTTTTTCCATATTTTACATATTAAGTAATCATTTTATTTTATTAAGTATATTTTTAAAAATAATTTAATAATTTGAAAAATTAAAAAATATATATAATGGCATACATATTTTATATACATATTATAAGTTATAGACAAATTCCAAAAATATTTAAAAATCCAAATAAATCCAAATACAAAAATTAAAAGTATATTAAAAATACCAGAAACATAATAAAAAAACAACATACATCAGCCATGTACATATTGATTGAGTGTGCTAGACTTGACATTATCACTTCACAACAAGTTCATGCTTCCTTGAGTTTGGCTCACGACTTGCCTTGTAAAAATATTATATATATATATATATATATCATTTGCTAAATTAATTAGTCAGATTGAGTACTACATTAATATACATATTATGTATCGATTGGGCTAGTTCAACAATGGCCAACTTTCTAAAGAGAAGTCAGATCTTTGCTCACTTGAAGAGCTCTCAATTGGACAGATATATGGGTTTGATCGCTTAAATAGACTAGTTTGATATTATAATCAAGTTACTTGCTACGAATGGTCAATCACGCATAAGGGTCTAATCAATAAAGTGGATGGAATCAACTTGTGAATATTATAAAAATATATTAAATAAAAGAGTAGGACCATGAATACAAAATAACAATCAGGTTGATTTGCATCCGCTTTTATAAATTTCAATACAATCACAACACAACAAGTATTCGTCATTTCAAACTTCAATACAATCACATCACAATAAATCCACTATATTCAAAACCTTTTATCCAAACACCAAAACATAAAAAAGAAGTTATCCTCCTCAGTTTACTATGGGATATCCCTCCAACCAAGCGCACGCTAAACGATTAATCAAATCAGGTTTGTTAGCTAATCACCTTTTCTTGCTAGTTCAAAAATAATCCAGTTAAGTAATTGGCCAATTAGGTCAGTCAGGCTTGATCGATCACCTTGGCCTGCACACTTTCTGAAATTTTAAGAGGTTTTTTAAATTTTACCAAGACTATTATATATATTGAAAGAGAAATAAAAGCCTTGAAAATATGGTTAGCTACATAGACCTAAGATTCTTGTAGTGAGAACCTGACCTTTCTCAGAAGTGAATTATGGGATAGCCTTTTTTGGTATTGTACATCCGTTGACTATTGAATTTGTACTCATTGACTTTTTAACATTTCCGTCCCCCCACTTTTATCGTCTCTCATGCTCAGATGTCCTCAAGCCCATGATCTGTTAGCGTTCGATTTTTTAGAAGTTTTTGCATTCATTTTAGGTCATATAAATAAGTTTTCTTTAATGTGATGTAAATATTCTTTTGGTTAACATGCCCACAGGTAAAATACCGAGTTTCCCCCTCCGGAGGCATTCTATATAATCCAACCAGTTTTCCAATATTGCAGATAAAACCTACATATAATAATAACCATGGAAGGACATATCGATATCGGTACCATGTCGATACCCATATATCGTCGATATATCGACCTATATCGTCGACATCAGACTGAGATTGTGCATTTTTGACCTGTCGATATCCGATATCGACCATATCGACGATATATCGGCGATCTGTCGATACATTAACGATGGGCCAAAAAACCCATTTTCTCTTAGAAAAACACAAATACATCCATGTCAATATACAAGGTCGTCGTCATACGAGTACGTAATACTTCAAATCCATCCAGCGCCACCCCCACACAACAATACCACTGATCACAGATACGAGAGAGAGCGTGAAGAAGCAGCAGCAGCAGCAGCAGCAGCCTGCGTCCTGTCGGCGACCATCCATTCCATCAGCCTGTCAACGCCTATGTTTAAGGTCGGCAACTCCTAATAAAGCAATACAAACCAGCTCGGACAACGAGTCCACCCGCCCCAACCCACCACCTGTCCTACAGGGCACCTCGGGCATCTCCCTCTGCCCGTTTCGTAGAACCATAAATGGTCTCAACCGGACCCAACACTGCTCCCGCTCCGGTATATCCCCCACCGGCACGCCACCGGACCACCCCTGTGTCCTTCGTCACGTGACCTTCTGTCGTACAGATGGAGACGAAGACGAAACGGAAGAGGCGTTGCCGTTTCCTGCTCTGTTTCGGCGGAAGGAGCTCCACGCTGGAGGTCGATCTCGACGAGGGCTCCACGGGGTCGACGTCCTCCGCGTCATCCAGCAGCACCGTCTCCCAGTCGGAAGAAGACACCGTCTCCCAGAGAGAGCAGAAACGGAAGAAAAAAATCCGTAGATTGCTCTCCAAGATCGTCCGATCAGCTATCTTCATCAAGTCCCTGGTTAGCCTTCCAACATTTGTTCCCTTTCTTCGGAATAAAAAATATAATATAATGTAGTAGATGATGATCCATTTGTGGATAAGAAGCAGGAAAAAGGCTGCGGCGACAAAATACCGGAGGATACGGACAGCTCCGTGACGCGAGGAAGCAGCGTCTCTTCGAGGACGGACGTGGCCAGAAAGCCGCCTCTCTTCATCTCGCCATCCACATCCTCCTCCTCCTCCTTCTCCGTCGCGGGGCCCCAGCTCCTCGAACCTGTCGTTCCTTTGCAGCTACGTAAGATAAAGAGCGCCCGACGCTTCGGTTATCTCCCCTTCCTCGCGGCCCTCGTCGTCCTCAGTCTCGTCGTGATGCTCCTTTGGGGTCGCGTCTGCGCGATCCTGTGGACCTCCACCTGCCTTTGCCTCGCGCCACGTGGAACGTTGTTCTTGACGGAGCGAGTGGAAGAGGTGGGTGAGGAGGCGGGGCGACCGATGGTGGCGCATAGGTTTGGAAACTATCGAAATAGTACCTGAAGAAGTTGCTGGTGGAGGGGGAGGGCAAGCAAGGATTTGTTTGTTTCATCTAGAAGGGCTTGTTTGCAAAAGTGGAGGCGGCCGTGCGCAGCTCACTTGTTACTGGTTCTGACGGGGTTTCGAGGAGGATGACCGGCAGAAGATGGGGAGCTCATTATTGCAACGTAGGCTTTTTACCGGAGGAGCAATAGATGTAAAACGGGATGGATGTGCTCGATGTTGTCTGTCTTCCAGTGTTGCCCTTTTTCGATAGGATGGAAAAGAGTTTGAATAAATCATTACGAGTGGGACCAATTATTTGAGTGTGTTGTTTTTTTTATGTGCTGGAACTGATGAAAACGGAAAGGAATTGATGTGGGATATCTGGCTATAATGTTAAGAAATTAGTTGATTGGATGTAATCACTATTAACTTTACCAACTTTTTTTCTGGGGAAATGACATAATTGTATGTTTTAATCTTTACTTAATAGGGATGAAAACGGATACGAATATATCTGAATATCTACTTATTATGTTCGAAAAATTATCGGATATGGATATTCATATCCGAATATTAATCGAGTATGGATCGGATATGGATATGAGTTATTTCTCGGATACGGATACGAATATGGTAATTGCTTGAATATCTGGATTCCGATCCGGATATCCAAATACAATATTTAATATTATTTTATATATTAGTTAATATAATATAAGCCGCACCTTATGCTATTATATTAGTATTATACATTATATAATACAATATATTCATGATATTAATAAATTCCTATTCCTTTGGGATAAGCACGAACAAAACTTAGGAAATTCTATTCCTTTTTTGCTTCCTGTAAAGAATGTAGGTCACCTCGACACTTCCTTTTGTCATGATGTAGCTTATTTATATTTCATTATCATTTTTAAATCATTAAGAATTTTGATAAAAAAAATCAATTCATATTCATATGTGATATTTATTCGATATATATTCGGGTTCCATGTTTATTGGATCCATATTTGCATTTTAGTCTTTATTCGATTCATATTTGGATTACCTCTTTATTCGATCGTATTCGGGTCCGCTCTTTATTCGATCCGTATTCGGCTTCGATAAACATTCGATTCAGATTCGGATTCGAATTTTTAAGGATACGGTTTCCATAATGCATATCCGAATCATATCTGTATCCGTATTCGTATTCGATATAGATGAAGCAAATATGGATATGGAAACAGGCATATCCGATCTGTATCCGATCCGTTTTCATCCCTATTACTTACTACAAATCTCGCTTTTCATTGACGGGATTCCAGGGACCTGTTTGGTTACTAGGGTATCCAGAGTATCCTAGGATATCCCAGCCCCATCCCTGCATTCCTGGGTTGAGATTACTTATATGGACCATATATTTTCTTTAATATAATATTTTTTTAACCATGTTTAAATAAAAAAGTTAACACAAAAATCAGGTCATAATCATTAAAACACATAATCAATGTCATATCACATCATAATATCATTCTGACCCTTTCTAACCTTCTCAACCATCCAAACAGTTATTATTCACATATGAATACCCCAACACAACCCAACACAGTTACCAAATATGCCTCAAGAATCCAAAGTCTCTGGGTCAGCAATACAAAGCTTAACTCGTGCATTTTGATCGTAAATTTATATGCACCTATTTGAAAATGTTGAGTATCCGTTGTGTAATGATCTTCACTTCATAAAAAAATCCACATGGAAAAGCGAGATCGTCTAGGGGATGTTTTTTAAATAAATATTAAAATATTCATAATTAATTAAAAAGGCATGAGATTTTGATATTTAAAAAATCACCACCTATCGGCACCTGTACCGATTTGGCTCAGACCCCTTGGCTCGGCCCCCTCCTCTTTCTCCATTGAATACTCCAAAATTGCTAGAAAAATTATTTTGAATGCTTTATATGAGATTATACCACATATTTTTTATTAAGGTATTTAAATATATTTCCTATTTATTTGACCCATTTTAAGGTCTTGTATTTTTTATTTTGTGTTAATTTAAACTTTAAAAATGTATAAAAAACTCAAAATTACCATAAACACAAAAAATATACAAAACATAAAAATATTTAACTATGTGCATTTTGATTTCATTTACTATCTTTTTAAAATACAAAAAGATCCATTTATCTCTCACATATATTATTATATATCTAATATAAAAATTAACTAAAAATATTTGCAAAATGAAAACCCATAAAAAATTTAATCTACTTAGGCAATACTCTAAATATATATAATGTTAATATAAATTCTCAAACCTTCTGCAAAATTAATTAGCTAAACTATTTTAAAGATGCTCCTATTTTATTTTCAATTTTCAGGACCAATTCTTTTTCAAATATTCTGCATATGCATGTTTTCTCTCATTTTACGGTGTGTAATATAGTACTGTTTTCCCTAAAATGAGTACTTATTATTGCGGATAGAAGTGTATTTTTTTCTCAAATGAGTATTAAAATTTCGTACGACATCTCATAAAGATCTCGGTATTTTAAGTTTTAAAAAATCAATGGAAATCAAATATGAAGGCATTCACCATGACATATTAATAATCTCAACATTCAATATTATAATGTCTATTCATTTAAAAGAAATGCATCTATTCTATTAAAATCATATAACGATTACAAATTTTCAAGAAATAATGTAAAATAGTTACATTGATCTATGGCATCAACTTCTTTAGAACTCATTTTAAGCCTCCTCCTCCTCTTCTTTCACCTCCTTTGGCATTGTACCCTTTCTTTTTGTGAATATCTTCATGAATTTTTGCCTTCTTCTTGATATTCTGTTCTGAATGAGTTAGTGCATGACCAGGAGGATGCGATGTAGCTGAAGACTTCCTCGGAGGTTCAACTAGTTGAGTAACTTGACATATTTGTGCATGCTCTATGTCCTTTCTCCTATCGATGGCTTGTGAGGCAGATCTGCAGGTTGTTGCGATTGTAGCATAGGAATGCAAAGGAATTGTCTCTCGAACTCGGTAGTCTCAATTTGACAAACCATTACAAATATCTTTGCATGAAGATCTTTTGAATTGTATTGAGCTGGTTGTGAGAGCTAAGAGGGTCCAGAGTCAAATTAACTTGAAGAACCAGCATATAATGGTCCCACAAGCTGTGATTGACTTGAAGCTACAATATATCCTTTAAGTATAATATAATAGTATTCTATTAATGAAGTAATTAAGAAACTAAATTATAAATTGAATAATTGAGATAATTAATGCAACCTGAAGTCCCAAAAGGTGGTTGCTTTTGTGACAATCCTTGTCCGCTAAATCTCTCATAAGACAAACCTATAAGATTTGAATTATATTCAATTTATTAAAAAGTGAAAACTAAATTAAATTAATTTGATAATAAAATGTAAACAGTGGTTGTTGTTGTGATCCTTGTCCGGTGAATCCCGTATAATGCATACCTAAAAGATTTAGAAAAAAATAAAATGAACCTTTCTAATAATCAGATAAAGAAATTATTTCCAGCTGAAGTTTCAAATGTTGATCGTTGTTGTTGAGATCTGTGTCTGGTGTAATCCACATCAGGTAAATCTGAAAGATTTCGATTATAGTCATTACATAAAAAAGTTAAATAAAAGTTGAATTATTGAGATGATCAAATAATGAAATTTATGAACATGTAGTAGCAAACATTGGTTGTTGTTGTTGTTGAGAACCCTCTCCTCTATATACCACAAAACTCATACCTAAAGGGATTTGTATCATATGTTTATCAACATGAGTCGACCAAAAGAGATCTAACTAAATCTAAAGAAATGATGAACATGATGCTTTGATGGTTGGCGACTCTTGTTGTGGCATGTATTGATGGTCATAGTGATGGAATGGATACATTAAAGAGAACCTACTTATTGTGTCATACAAGTATACAATTATATCCTCAACTTTTACTTTCACCGTAGAAGATACGTTTATTGATCATCTAATTTCATCAAGACTGGTCATTCCTTGTAGAATCGTGTCCACCTATTTCATTTTTTATTCAATCAATCAATAGAATACTTTAAATTAAATATAATTATATAAAACATATCAGTCTTCTTTCTACTAGGCCATGAGGTTGGTAAGCTATTGAGGAGGTGGAATATGCGTCTGCATCCATATTCTTGTAATGCTCCAGTACCATTGTATGTACAAATCATTATTTGCATCCGCATAATCAAGTACTATCGATTCTTCTCTTTCCTCCCATCGCTTTACATATTGCCAATGTAGAACTGACCAGTCTAGGATATCAGTGCTTCGTGTTTTATTTCGTCGAGAGATAACATATATCCTTTCATATGTTATCTATCATTAAAGAATATATGTATTAAAAAAACGTTAGCTTATATGTTACCTATCATATACTACGGTTCTTTAATTTCTCTGTGGACAACTTAATCTGTTATGACCAAGTTGCTTGCATATTTTACATAACTTCGATCTCACACACATTTCATCCATCTCATTTCGAATTATCCTTTGCACCTATCATCCGGGGTCCTTTTTCCGATAACGGTGGGTAACATAGTTATTTCATCATCTTCTCCCCAATATCATTGATATGGAATCAGATGAAAAAAGAATCTATATGCCTGACGATAATACTCGCTTGAATAATATTGTGAACAAAGGTTGTAGTTATCCAGATGATTCTGCGTGTGGGTCGCTGCGGTTATTACATGAGAGCAAACGAAATGCTTCATTTGCATAAATCAACATGTCCAATCGCTTTCCTCATCATTTAGTTTGACTTCGTATGCATAACCTTCTCGTTCCAAGACTTGAAATTACGTTAGAGTAAATCTATGGACATGACATTATCTGGCTTTTCTAGTATTTACCTCAAGTAACTCCTCATATTTCTTAGTTAAGTCTGTTGTTATTCCCTTTGATTCAACAAGTCAATCGTTGAAGTATCGATTAATTCTCAAAAAAATTGTTGATATAATTGATACAATAGGCAAATCGCGGGTTCCTCTCATGACTCCATTGAAACTTTCAGATAAATTTGTCGTCATGTGTTCATATCGATGTCTGTCATCTTGACTTAATGCTCAATAACTCTGAACACCATTATCATGTGACATGATCCACTCAAAGGTGTCCTTATTGAGAACGTTAATACCTCGCATCATGATACTAAACTTATTTTTGCACGGCTCTTCTTCAGTAGCATAGAATCCATTTTGAATGGAGTGAGTCCTTTGTTCAGCCCTATGCATATTTGCACGTATATGAGAAGGCAATAACGGTCACTGAATCCTTCTTCAGGTGGAAATTAACCACTTACAACATCCTTCAAATCAAGAAATCGATAACTAATTATGCATATATCCCTTTGATCGATGATTTTCCTAACTAAATTCAGAAACCATCTCCAAGCAGTAATATTCTCATGCTTCTCAACAATAATAAATGCAAGAGGGATTAAACCTTTATTCGCATCGATGGCGGTGGCAACATACATATGACTAGCCTATCTCCCGTGCAAATGTGTTCCATCAATACTTAAAACTAGCCGATAAAATCTAAATACTCTACGACATGGACCAAATGAAACAATCTCTTGAAATGTACCTGCATCGTGCTTTCACCTTGTTCTATTTGAAATCATGTATACATTCATGATTGTGTAGTTCTAAAGTACAAACGAATTTTCGAATATTATGATATCACACATTCTCATTCCCATAAATAATATCCATTGATCGTTTTCTTGCATTCTAAGATGTCATGCAGTTAATCTCCATCTGCAGCTCATCTTTTATTTTATAGATAATTTCACCCAGAGTCATAAGAACTTGTGTTGTAAATGAGGATCGTATGTATTGTGCTATGAACACCGATGAGCATTGGCGGTGTTGGAATAAGAGCACATGGTTTCTGCATGAGTGCTTTTCTCTATATCTTGAAACATACCGATATCCATAATATTTCCTCTCAGATGCATGTAAACGTCATCCACAATCGTGAAAATACATACAACAATAAAGATTTGCTTGTTTGATGCATTCAGCTTATATTGGACATGATTTTCCATATTCCATTTTTGAAGGTCATATTGCAATTTTTTTGACTTATAGCTCCTACCAAACCAATAATCTAGTCTGAAATAGTTGGTGGTAGGATCACCTTGTCTATCTACAAAAACAACATCCTCTCCCTCTACAATTTCATGGTCAAATACATTAGGCAACTCTTCCATTGGTACTTCATCTGTGTCCTTATTATCGGCATATAAGAGTGACCAATATTTTCATTGTCTAAGGCAAATACTAAAGAAACAAATCAAAAATCATTACATGTGTAACTATTCATGTTTTCCTCATCATATGAATCAGATACAACTTCAATTTCACCACTATCTTCTTTGAAATTTGTGTTGACAAATCAATATCTTGGTTAAATTATGAGGGTTCATCAATATTCTCAACCACTGAAATATTTGTTAGCCAGATTAAATTATATATTCGTTAATTTAAACATTGTAAAAACATGATTACTACTTAACCACATTACCTCGACGAGGACATCATGTTTTCCTGACCAAAAGGGGCATGTTCTACGAAAAGGTGAATGGATCTCATTTTATCGATTAAATCAATCATCGCCAAAGAGGATTCATCATCACTAATTGATATTAGATAAAATGTTGATCATTCATACAACTACTTACATGTTAATGTAAGGATGTATCGATTTAGTGGAAAACTGATGGTTTAGAAATCGACCCAACATATCAAAATAAGTGATCTGACGTAGGAATATAACCATACGTGTTTGTCCTCCAATATAATCTATGTGATCGTTGATCACATTCACCGTTCCATCCCAATATAAGAAAACTGAAACAATGTTGGATGTCATATCTAATGATAAATTATATAATACGTAACTATTTTAATTTTTCAATTTATCAATTTAATCTATTATGTAATTAAGTATGGAATTGAAATTATTCATAAGATATGTAAATATTTTAATTTTTGAATTCATAAATTTAATATACTAGGTAATGTAATCTATTAAATTAAATTTTATTTTAAAAATAAGTGACTATATTTTCAAATATGTGCAATACATTCATTCACCAAGATAAAAAAATTAATTCAATATTATTTTAATTTATGAAATTAAATTTCTTTATAATATACAACTATTTTATTTTTTTCTAATATTAATTAAAAAAATACAAACTTGACTAATTAATTAGAATACAATTATGCGGGTATTAAGAGATGATTAGTAAAATTACTATGCATAAGAATGCAATTTTCAAACAATCAAAATGTTTAAAGATATAAAATTTATTTATAAAATTAAAGTTACATGGAATGAGACCGTCTTCAAAGTGAGAAAATAGATCTAAAAAGATAGTAACCAAATATCCGCAAAAAAAAATTCGTTTATAGAGCAAAAACTTGCAAAAAAAGTCATGAAAAAAAGAATGTGTTTGATTCGCTCTTACTTGAATAAGAGCAGTGCAAGACCAATTATTTGAGAGAAATTAAGAAGAAATTAGGAAATTGAGATGAGGGGTAGGAAGAAATGAGGAATGAGTGAGGAGGATATGGGGTGGAGAGGGTGTTGTATTTATATGGGGAAATGGGAATGACGTTGGCAACAACTCTCTCCTCAAATCGGTGCTTCAGGTACTGATTGGGAGGCGTTGAGGTATCGATTTGGGGGTGACCGCATAGCTCACCGAATCGACACCTCAGGTGCCGGTAGGTTGTGATTTTTTTAAATACCAAAAGCTCGTGCTTATTTAATTAATTATGAATATTTTAATATTTATTTAAAAAACATCCCATCTTAGGTACCGAAAGCTTCTATTTGTACCCCATTAATCTAAAAGTATGCAAAATTTTGGATATTGATGCGGGGTTGAGCGTTGAATGATTCTTATGAGTCTCAAAAAATGAATGTGAATGCAAATATAAATATTGATCTAAAATGGGAGAATGTATTATCATATCCTTGAAAATAAAAATGGATATAAAAAGAATGCAGATTGATTGCATATTATAGTAGTAATATATACAGATTTTCTTACATTATGATAATGACATTCATGAAAAAAATACAAATACTGATAATGTACTATCTACGTTGCATCCTTACCTTCAATTTCAAGAATGATAATTGAAATTTATGAAAAAAAATACAAATATTGCTTTGATGGTTATTTATATGATATATAACTAATCTCTTTTTAATAAATTTGTGAGAATAAATACCAATTTTGTATCTTTGTTTATTATTCATCTAATATATAAGTAATATTATTTTAATAGAATTGATATTATCATGGATAACCGGGGGTATTCATTACACACTGAAATGAATTAGGTGCATTTTAGGATCCAGTATCCATGGGAACGAGTTCATACATGACCTTATTATTGATAACAAAACGGGGACAATAATGAACTAAAGGCAAGAACTATAAAAGGATTTTCATAATCACAAAGGGAAGAAACTAAAAAAGAACCTTACGATTAAAGAAATAAATTAGTTTTACAATTCTTTTATTAAGGAGAGAAATGTAAACGAAAACTAACATCTTGTTTAAAATTAAAGTTTTTTTTAAAGCTCTACTTATCATCTAGTTCTTTTCTTACAATGATTCATTTTGTTAAGTTTTTTATTAATTTAGACAATTCTTTGTTTATCTCTGAGTTGATTTTAAAGATGATACACACTATGTTATGTCCATGTTTAAGTAAGGGATCTCATATGTATATTTGTTTACAAGACTGTAGGTTAATTCAATAACTGGGAACTATGGACTACAAAAGTATCAAGATCTCAAGCTTATAGTCTCTTATTGAATCGAAATTGTATTGTTATATTTAGATTTTATTTGACAAAGTTGTAATCTAAAACTAAACTGACAAAACTTTCTAAGTTAGAACAACAGAAGAACTCTTAGATGATTGACAATCAACTTGCCATGATCGACTATCTTGTTTTCATGATCGATAATTTTTCGAATCTAGGAACTCGAATGGCTGTCAAATGATTGGTCACATTGACAACACAATCGATCAACTTGAGTTGATGATCACTCCTTTTGCATGATCATATGTTACTCATCTTGTTGGTTTCTTTCTAAATTTGTATTTTCTTATAAAATGAACCTCATAACTTACGTTGGAAGGCATAAAATTCAATATAGTTCTCTACAAGTGAAGGAAAATATTCTTAAAGTTTTTTCTTATTATCTCCACCATTCTTCAAGTTCTTCGATCTTTCGTAGAGAATATTTCTGAAGGTAGGTTCATCACCATAAGTTATCAAGGAGCAGTGTTTGATTGCCTTTAGATATTTTAGTAATTCTGACATCAGCAAGAACACTTTTGTTAGGCAGTAACTCAAGCGATAGTATACATATTATGCATCTATGCTTATTGAGATATTATTTCTTGTGCATATATTATGATATTATCTACAAATATCGCTATTGGAAACTAATGTGATATTATTATGCATAATTACTCAAAAGTTATTGTGATATTACTTTGAAATTTTATGAAAAATGGTTTTTATATATTCTTTCTATAACACATTTATACAATAAATTTTTTTATGTTAAATCTAAAAGTTCGTAGGATCCTTGGAGTTTGCCCTATCCAAGGAAGTCAATCCATCCTCGATATTGCATAGTATTAGATATGTGGTCTTGAGTTTGGCATGATTTGAAGTTGTAAATCTAGAAAGACTTGTAAATAGATGAGATATCCATGTATATCTCAGGCTATGGTAAAGCTGTTGGTTGGTTCATCTAATCGAAAATCTTGAGTCAAGAAGAATTAGGTCATTTTTTCACTCAGTTGAGTTTTCACGTTAATACATTGTGCAATATGCTTAACTAATTGGTTCATTGTGTTGTATTCTAGTCTATTCTGCAAAAAAGAAATATTCCACCATCGTATCTACTACTCATCTCCCTCTAGTAGCATCTCGATTCTAAGGAACTCTAAGAGACTCCTTGTATGGCATCCAGCAAAAATGGTGCCTTTTTAAACAAGTAATTGTGGAAGACCTTTAAGCATTGAGTAATTCATCATTATCTTTAACTTGTGATATCTCATATGTCCCAACCTCACGTGCTAGAAATCTATCATCTCATTTTTCTCTACTTTATTTATGTATAAAGACTTTGTTGACATAACATAGATGGATTCGAATTGTCTTCCTTTCTTGCAAGAAGTATTTGGAATCTTTAAATTTTGATAGACGTGAACATCTTCAAGACCAAATACGACATATTGTCCTACGACAGCTAGCCTAGACATAAAGAGTATATTCTTCATCATACATGGCACAAGATAGACATGATAAAGTTCAACTTTATGAATTATATCGTTGAGTAATTGTTGAGGTGCCTAGGTTTTTAAAAGCCAAACTGAACCGTTTAATTCAACTATTTTAACCAAGAATCTAAGGAAAAACAGTCCAACCAATTGATTTTTATTCAGAAAATAAAAATAAACCAAAAGTAATTAAACCCGATTGGACCGCTTGATTCGCTTCAACCAACTGAACCACACCACTAGTTTAATCATTTATTTTTTTAACAAAAATATCTTTTAATTATTCAATAAAATGCAAATTCTTAGAATTATTCATCATGTAGTTTATTTTAACACAATATGGTACTCCTTTATCTCGTATCCTTCCATGTGTGTGCATGACCTAGTATTGCCTCTCACTACATTCCTTAAGAGCATTGCCTCTCTCTTTCCATAATGTGCATGAGGTTACCTTATAACAACAATAAAATGATGCCTCCACATAAACAAGAAGTTGTCATACTCACTATGAGAAGGAGTAAGTTAACAACAATTGTCACCGATTAATGTTTAAGTTATTTTTAAAGTTTTAAATTTTAGACATTACATATATGTATTTATATTAAATTAATATTATTTTTTTGAGTTTTTCTTCTTGGGATAGAGACAATTGAGTGGAGCTCCAACAGGCTTGGGTTTGCTCCAACACTCAATTGTTCATGTTCATATGCATGTATCTAAACATTGAAGGGATCGTTGGCTCCATCTATATGTGGCTTTGATGATAGATAAAAATTCTATGCTTGAGGAGGCTTCTAGGGTTGAGGCAAAGAAGATAATCGAAGTTTAGCATCACACTTAATAATGATATATAAAGAAATCCCCAATAGCAATCCATTTAAATAAAAATTAAAGAAAATAGAGAAGAACAAATGCGCTTGAAATGGGGTTGCTTGGAGTGTGATGTCAGAGTTCAATTCTAGAGGTGTGGGGCTCAAATCACCTTACTCATTATCATAATGATATCCCATGGTCTAAAGAAAATTCTGCTGATCCAAATGGTGAAGGCCTTAAGTATTGACATCAGGAGTAAAGCCTATTGGAGAAGACGTTGGTCTTTCTAGTGAGGGGAATCGAAAGGTTGAACAAGGGGATGGGAATCCTCAAAATAAGATGTTGGAGGTAGAGAAACAAACCCCTGACCCAACAAGAAGGATGGGGATGAGGACGGATGGACGGAGATGAAGAATTTCATCGATGAAGGTCGACGATGGGAGACAAGTGAATTTAGGGGTAAATAAAAATACAATATGTATTATGATTTAAAATGCAAACCATAAATGGAAATCTAAGGAGAATAAGATGGACTACATGCTATAAAGAACTGAATGAGGATCAATCTAAGGATGAAGATTGAAGGAGATCCAATGATGGAATCTTGCACGATCTTCTTACAGAAGCTAGAGATACCTCGATAGTGCATTATATACATCAAAGATGGACTCTGTATCTTCCTCTTGTCATTGGTGAAAAGGAGGAGGAATTATCGATGGCCTAAATACGCCTCACACAAAGCGAAGCCACAGTCGAAGTGTTGATCACTTAACAATCCCAACCCAGTTCAACAATCAATCCACGATTAAATATTAAGCAATAAAGACAAAGTGGATAAAAAATTATTATAAACGCTACTATAAAATGTGTATAGTGACAAGTGGAGTAGGGTGTCGAACACTGGTAACACATGGTATAACACTATATATTATTTATAGATAAATAATATAGGTATATATATAACTATGTACAATATTAATCAAATAATGTGAGTTTTAATTTTTAATTTTATATTTTATATTTTTGTATTTTGATTTTAAATTTTCAGTTTTTATATTTTCTATATTTTCTTTCAATTTTTAATTTATATATAAGGCTATATGTAGAGTATATATACAAAGTAGGCTAGGGTAGATATACATAGTAATAAAAAGAGTTTAAATAAAGAAAATAAAATATTTTTGCGTTTTAGATAATTTTTACTTATTTTGTGATTTTTAGGTAATTTTTGCTAATTTTTATATATTCTTAAATTAAAAAATACCCAAAATCAAGGACTAATTAAATACCCGAAATGAAAATGGAGATAAAAAATATCAAACAAAATCAAAATTTCCCCAAATTAATGTTTACAAAAATAATAACATAGAGAAAAATTAGAAATATAAAATAACCTTTTTGGGATTTTTTAGTTTTTTATACATTTTTATAAAGATTTTTAGGTCTTTTTAATTTTTAAGAGTTTTCTTCTGTAATTTTTAGTGATTTTTTATTTGAAGGTTAATCATACTTGAACACACATAATATTTTTGGGGGAATTTTTTGAAGCAATTTTATAATTTTTGTCTCTTTAAGGCAAGCTGGGGTTGACCGTGCAATATTTGATTTTTAGAAAATAGGAAAATGACATAAAATGCAAAAAAACATTTATATAATGTGTTCAAGCATGCATCCAGGTTTTAGAGAATGACAATAACTTTTAGTAAATAGAAAATAACATAAAAAATTACTTGTCCTGACAGGGGTATAATTGCAATTAAACTTAAATGCAAGGATGACAGTGCAATTTTTCTAAAACTTTAACACAAAATTAAAAACTTAATAGACTAATAGATAATTACAAAAACATGCAAGGGTTTCAGTACAAATTTTAATAGATAAATGTACGTCTGCACGTGACTCTAGCAGGGACTAAAAAGCAATATATGAAATGTTCAGGGGGTTATATGCAATTTGTCCAACAATTTTTAAACTACATAAAATATTTACAGGTCCCTCTAATAAATACAAAAAATCTCAAAGGATGGGTATGCAAATTACCCACTTAAGCATCGAGATCCAAGCATCTAGGGCTCGTCATGTGGCAGATCGAGCGGTCGTCCTTGCGTCCCCTTCAATGGAAATCAATGGTCCAGATTAGATCTGGATCGCTGTTCTTGATCAAATAGAGGAAAGGGGGTTGGAAGAACAATCAAGAACAGCTCGTCGATGAACTTTATTTCATCAATTCTCCATCTCCGGCGCTCTTTGTCACATCCGATGAGCCCAGTAGGTAGCTGGGCCTCCTCCATGTGCACATGCATGGTTCGGGCGAAGCTAGGTGGCACAGGATGCTCTGGCAAGTATGAACCACCTAAAGCAGTTCCAGGTTGTCGTTGGGGTCCCAGGAGAGTCGAATGACAACAAGTACACACCAAAAGAATCTCGGGAACGAGAGTTATCTCCTCGACCCGAGGTTTACACAAAATGGTAGGGGAGATGGAATGGAGGGAGATCCGGCATGCGGTGGTGGAGGGATCTCTGAATCCTTGATTCCAGGCATGATTCAAGGGGGAGGGAATCGATTGAGAATGTGAAGAGGTTCAAGGATGAGGCGAAAGTGGATCAGATCGAGGGCGATATCATTGTGAATCAGACTTGGAGCTTGAGCTCCAGGAATTTGGGGGTTTTTAATTGGAGTGCTAATCGCTCTATTAAACTAGAAACTAAATATGCGAAATGAAAGGAAAGATAAGGGACCACCTAGGAATGAGAGAAACGGGGGCTCAACCGGCATGAGAGGCTAGGAGCAGGACCTGTCATCTGTGCTCCGGCAGTGGGGTGGATACACCTACTCCGCTAGCTCTCCTTGCTGCAAATCAAGGGCTAGACCCGTTGTCACCATGGGGAATCAAATAGGAATGATTTTAGGGACTTGATGAAACTCAATTTCATCATCTTAATGTTCCATTATTAACTCCCTTGCTTAAATCTTTGTCAATAAAACCCCGTTAATATCCTGTAATTATCAGAGTCCTTAATAAATTAAAAAAACCACAAAAAAATGACAAAACTAAAATCCGTGGGATTTTTAGCCTTAAAAATACACTCTAAAATATTTTGTGGCTACAGTTGATCTCATCTCCAGTTTTTGTCAACATGAAACTTGTAGATCTCATCAAGATCTACAACTTTCATGTTTTGAGTTTTCTCAAATTCGACCATTTATCCCTTCAAAAGTCAACTGGAAACTTCCAATAATCTGATTGGGCCACGTGGCCCGTTCTGGGTGAGCCTCGTGGCCCGCCTCCCTTGTCTCTTCCGCCTCCACTTCCAGCCGTCGGATCGCCTTCTTGATCCAACGGCCATAGCACTTCCACACTTGCTATTTTCCTCAGCCGTTTGATCTTCCCCCGCCTCTAATCTGATCCGTCCATGAGCGCTTTGATCAGAGCCTGCCACGTGGCGCATTTTGCGCCCTTCGATCGCGCTCCTGATCTTCCATCTCGGCCGCTCCTTCCTTTGACGCTCCTCAGCCCTCTGATCGACAGTTACTTCTCATCACAGCCATTCACTAATGCTTAGTCTACAGCTCAACACGTGGCCGCTTCGCAGCCCTACGATCACGTCGCCTTGGATTTAATCTCAATTGTCCTTCAGCACGCAAACGTCCGAGCGCAAACGTCTGCCGTTGGATCTCCAGATCCAACGGCCAGAGGCCTTCGTCAACCTCACGATGCCCCTTCTTCTCCACGATCTCCACCTCGCACATGCGCCTGCCCCTTCCTATTTCCCCCGCCGTTCCCGACGACTCCATCATTACCCAACTGCCTCACGGTCTTCCCCACTCTTCCCTCTACCTCGTGAACTCTCCGACACCCCACGACACCTCTCCACTCACTCCATATCGCCCTCACAAAGCACGTCCTCACCACCATAACCGGCCACCGTCAAACCTTCAAATACTCCGCCTCCTCCAACAGCACCCCTCATCCACCTTTACGCGTGAGAGGGCCCAACCCTCCTCCGCCTCTCTATGATAGAGGGAGGCGGAAGGATTGAGCGATAACGACCCTTGCTCCCCGGTGAGATCCACCGCCGATCATGGCAGTGTTGCGGTGCCCTCCAGCCCGCTCGAGCTGCTCCGCCTAGCTGCCGGAGTCCCGCGAAGACCCGGGCATCCCCCGCGATGCCCAACCCAAGCTTCCACCTCCGCCTCCGACCAGGTAAGTCTCTTCTTCCTCCTTTGTATTTTTATTCAATTTCGTGAATTAATTAGGGCTCTCCCCGTCGTCTTCACCTTCCGATGATCACCTCCCAAGCTCCACCACACACCCCCTTTCACACGAGCTACTCCGACAGCACCATTCTTCCTCCTCCATACCTAACCACAGCTGACCCATCTCCTCCACCACCCACGGCGGAGGAGCTCCGAGCTCCCGCTTCCTTCGCCCACCTGAGCTCTCACTCCACTCACGCACGCACTCCACCTTGCTTCAGCTATGTAACTAACCACGCAGGTCCTTCAAACTCGCAACGATCGGAGCCTCGCCGGAGCCCAATTCGTCACAGCCGCCCTCGACTTCAGAGCTCTGATGACCGACGCCAGAGGCTCCTGGATCTCCCCCTGGTTCCCAGCTTCTCAGACATATCTTCAGGGAACTCAGAGATGCTCCACCGTAGCCAAGGGCGAGCGGCGGAGCTGGAGCTCCTTCGCCGTAGCTCAGTTCCCGCCGCTAGCTACAGAGGAATATGGAGGAGCAGTGATCGTTGGATGCACCTCCCCGGTATTCATCCAACGATCACAATTCAGCTACGTCTCCAGCAAGGAGCTTCCTCCAGATGCAGTCGGATCTTTGAAGATCGGATGGTGCACAATCACCCACGTGGCGACACCAGAGCCTCCCCGAGCCTAGCGTCAGAGCCTCCAGGCTTGGATGCTCCCGAGCCTGCATCGAGCCTGACCCGGTGTCCAAGCCTAGCCGAAGCTATGCTGAACCTCTGCCGAGCCTGAACCGTCCTCCGAGCCTGGATGGCACGTGCCCGACACATGCGTATCTGAGAAATTTTGCAGAGATGCCCTCTGACTTCTCCATATTTGCAGAAAGGTCCAGACTACACGTGCCAACCACGTGCGCCTGGGGTTATTTGCACTCATACCCTTACGGGTTTAAATAATTGCAAATATGCCCCCACACGTGTGGTTTATTTACAGGGAAGGCCTCACACTTATTTTTATTACATTTTAGTCCTTTCCAGGGACCTTTTTGTAGTTATCTTTTCATGTTTCCTTTCAGTTATGCCCTTGTCTTTCTTCATTCATATCTTGAGCATCATATGTCCAATTGAGTTGATTTCAGTTTCATTTCGAAGCTTTTGATGATCTTTTTAATGGCATATTCAGCTTTTATTTTTGGATACATTAAGTCTGATGTATTATTCTAGTCTCCATGTGTCTTTAGAGTTGTAACTTGTGTCTGGTTTAATTCGTCCATCAAGCTTAATGGCTTAACCGAACCTGAAATCGACTTTAGTTTAATTTGCTCATCATATTATTCTAACTTAGGGCATATTTGCATTGCATTTCATGGCATTTATCTGCATGATTAAAATATAAAAAAAACATGTTTGTTTTAATGTTGTGTCTCTTTGCATACTTTGACCTATATGTCTCTAATTCAACACTTGGTTAAATAGATTAAAATCCGGATAATTAGAGAAATGCTTGTGTCCCTGAGTTCGACCTTGGTTTCTTGCCAAGTAAATAAAAATAATTATGACCATCTCATTTTGATTGACAGATTTAAATCAAATGGTCTTTGGTGAGCCCGAATTGGCCCGACTGCGATGATATTATCAAGTGCTAATTACACACTGTTGAAGGGACGATTTCGCGGCTCGTCAAATGGCACCGTTGCTGGGGACACGGCTCATTTCTTTTATTTTTTAGATGTTTGTTTATTTAATCTAGTGTTCATTTTATAGGTCATTTTGTTCATTTTGCATTATAAAATTTTTCTTTTTTATTTGATCTCTAATCCTTGTTTCTGTGGCAGGGCCCTTGATCAATCAAGGAGGCGAGGAGTTGGTGTCTCCCGCTGCGAGGAACCGCAGGAGCATGCTTGGAGCACATAGAAAAGAAAGAAAAAAATTTGTCTCGCATTTTTATTTTCATACTTGTAATAATAATTCGTCTATTACAGCGGTCTTCGATCGAAGACTCGCGATTGTAATCGAACGATTATATGTGGTTGTGTGGAGATCGTCCCCACTTGAGTGTCGACCTAGGATCAGGCACGCGACTCTTTGAGCATATTTCATTTTTTTATCTTTTACGTGCTTTCTCGTAGGTAGGACACACTAATATCAAAGACGCACCTAGTCTCGCATCACTTAGCTAAATTTAAAAGATATTTTCTACTCGCTAATGGAAGCATAATAGGTACGGCTTTTATCGACTTGTATACATATTGACTTCGGATTTCAAAACGGCCCAAGTTTTCACGTGTTTTCGTCAAGTCAATGCATGTTTTATCGCTTAGCCTTGATCGCGGTTTTTATCGAATACATGTTTTTCTCGGCTTTTTATTCCTAGCTTGATCACCTAGGATTAATGGAAAATGAGAATGAAAGGTAGACGATGAGTGCTTGATTTTGTGCTAATCATAATTTAGTGATAACCTTCAATAAAATTGGAACAGTGAATTGCAAGTCAACCTAAAATGGAGTAAAACTTTGGTTTTGGGAAAGCAATACCCTCGCGTACGCATTGATTTTCACTTCACATTTTTTCTCCGCGTAAATATCTAATGTTTTATCACCAATAAAACCGACGAGATAATAAATCAATTTCGACGGGTTTCATGTGTAAGTTGGTGAAATTAAAGGGTGTTGCTTGCTTGATTGAGCCATGTTCGCTACGACACACTCCCCCGAGCCTTAGTCACTCCATTTCATCTCCGAAGATTCATCCGCTCATCTGTACATCCATCCATCTTCTTCGTCCCCTTGGGACCTTTCCAACATCAATTTCCATCTTTATACTTAGGCTAATCTCAGCCTAAGTATAGGGGGGACCCAAGTCCCTGTGATTTCTCTACTCATCTTTCTTTGCCTTTATACTTAGGTTATTTCTAACCTAAGTATAGGGGGAGCCCCTCTTAGCTCCCGTATATTTCTCTATACTTAAATGGACCTATGTACTTGTATCATCTAATGCTATGAGGACATAGCAAAGTTTAAGGATAGGGGTGTATACCGTATATATAATTTACTTACTTTAGCTATAATCTGAAAAATTTGAAAAATTCAAAACTTTTTGGCAAAAGTAAAATCCTTTGAATCAAGAGGACTCAAGTGTTTTTACGGATTTTCTATACTATGTTACACTATTTTTATAAAAATATTTTCGAAAATGATTTGAAAATGTTTTGAAAATCTTTTATTTGTGTGACATGGTTTTGAAAATCTTTTATCTCTTCTCAAGGAAAGTTGAGTCTAACCCTGTGTTTTAACCTTTAATTAAAATCCATAAAAATGAGAAAAAAATTCAATAATTATTTAGGAGTCACTAGTGACTACTAAGCCCAATTAAATAGCCGCGTTCAGTGAGGGTTCACCCTTAGCAGATTGGATGGTTTAGAGGACATCGCGTAAGGCCCCGTCCTCAAGCAAGGGGCTCTGACCTGTACTTACATCCATACTGGCTAAATGCAGATGCAACTATTTAATTGAGATTAGGCAGTCCTAATATCTCTTAAAGTCAAAATATTGAATGAAGAAGTTGGATTAATCCTCTATTTTCACACTTTCACCCAGGATCTGAAATGTTCAAGGAAGATTGATATGTGAGGTCTTTGAGATTTTAGGTTAACCAGCCTTAGCCATCAGAGTCTTAGACTTAATCATCCACATTTCTCTAGATTTCTAGATTTGCATGTTATATTCCATGCTTAGTCTCAGACATAAAGAATATGATCAGTACATCACATGCATGACTGCGGTTTCAATGAGATGAGTTGATTTTTCACTTGAGGAATTGGGATGAGGAAGTCGAGTTTGGATTTGATCTAATGATGCTCGAGGATGGGATAAAATCTTTTGAGGCTTCAGGAAACCTGAGTGTCAGCAATCTTAGCCAGTATGAGAACTTGGTTCTTATACTAATCTTTTGACATTGACCTAAGTGCCAGGGTGTGAAATAAATAAAAAATGATGATCAATTTGCGCCAACTCTTGGTAAAAGCAGTGGAGCTAGCCACAAATTATACAAGTCAATGAAATTCAAAGAAAAGCTCTCATTCAACAAAGTCAAATATCAAAGAGCTTCCACCAAAGGCGAGCGCTCCCAAACTTTTCAAAGTGTCCACTTGGACCACCACTATTAGGACCAGGAGTCGGGCTTGCACCAAAAAAGGGCTCTGCATCGTAAATGCTACAAGTCTGGGTGTAGAAGGTACGATAGGTACTCAAAAGAGACACACCCCGGTGTACTCCCAGCAAAACAAGTGCAGACGACTCCAACTTCTCTTGACGGACACACTGATCAACAACAAAAAAAATGTGTTGCGTAGAAGGCACTAGAGAGAATCCTTGTTCCAATGAGAGGGAGAGAAGAAATGACACAAACCCATACCCTCCATTACTGGCCTGCCATCTACATTTTCTAAGTCTGACAACTAAAGAGACGGTGGACTGAATGCAAGATTTGATTTATTCCCTAGTGCCGAGGATTGGGTCCTTAGGAGATTTTCTCGGACCAAGACTTTGGGTGAAGACTTGACTCTACTCTCGGAATTGCAGTCAACACTAAATGTCATATCTTTAGATTATATGTACATCAGAGAGAGTCTAGAGAATTAGAGGAATTGGGTACCTCTTGGTTAAGGCTGAGTTGAACTCGAGAATTTTGGACCTCTAAAGTGGAGTAGACTTGACCGGATCGGATCCTGTACTCACATGCACAAGGGGGTTAATCCAACTTAGTCATTCACTCTGATGCTCGAGGACGAGCATAGTTTAAGTATAGGGGGTGATGAAACTCAATTTCATCATCTTAATGTTCCATTATTAACCCCCTTGCTTAAATCTTTGTCAATAAAACCCAGTTAATATCCTGTAATTATCATAGTCCTTAATAAATTAAAAAAACCACAAAAAAACGACAAAACTAAAATCCGTGGGATTTTTAGCCTTAAAAATACCCTCCAAAATATTTTGTGTCTACAGTTGATCTCATCTCCAGTTTTGGTCAACATGAAACTTGTAGATCTCATCAAGATCTACAACTTTCATGTTTTGAGTTTTCTCAAATTCAGCCATTTATCCCTTCAAAAGTTAACTAGAAACTTGCAATAATTTGATTGGGCCACGTGGCCCGTGCCGGGTGAGCCACGTGGCCTGCCTCCCTTGTCTCTTCCGCCTCCACTTCCAGCCGTCGGATCGCCTTCTTGATCCAATGGCCAGAGCACTTCCACACCTGCTATTTTCCTCAACCGTTTGATCTTCCCCCGCCTCTAATCTGATCCGTCCGTGAGCGCTTTGATCAGAGCCTACCACGTGGCGCATTTTGCGCCCTTCGATCGCGTTCCTGATCTTCCATCTCGACCGCTCCTTCCTTTGACGCTCCTCAGCCCTCCGATCGACAGCTACTTCTCATCACAACCATTCACCAGTGCTTAGTCTACAGCTCGACACGTGGCCGCTTCGCAACCCTCCGATCACGTCGCCTTGGATTTAATCTCAATCGTCCTTCAGCGCGCAAACGTCCGCCGTTGGATCTCCAGATCCAACAGCCAGAGGCCTTCGTCAACCTCACGATGCCCCTTCTTCTCCACGATCTCCACCTCGCACATGCGCCTGCCCCTTCCTATTTCCCCCGCCGTTCCCGACGACTCCATCATTACCCAACTGCCTTACGGTCTTCCCCACTCTTCCCTCTACCTCACGAACTCTCCGACACCCCACGACACCTCTCCACTCACTCCATATCGCCCTCACAAAGCACGTCCTCACCACCATAACCGGCCACCATCAAACCTTCAAATACTCCGCCTCCTCCAACAGCACCCCTCATCCACCTTTACGCGGGAGAGGGCCCAGCCCTCCTCCGCCTCTCTATGACAGAGGGAGGCGGAAGGATTGAGAGATAACGACCCTTGCTCCCTGGTGAGATCCACCGCCGATCATGGCGATGTTGCGGTGCCCTCTAGCCCGCTCGAGCTGCTTCGCCTAGCTGCCGGAGTCCAGCAAAGACCCATGCATCCCCCGCGATGCCCAGCCCAAGTTTCCACCTCCGCCTCCGACCATGTAAGTCTCTTCTTCCTCCTTTGTATTTTTATTCAATTTTGTGAATTAATTAGGGCTCTCCCCGTCGTCTTCACCTTCCGATGATCACCTCCCAAGCTCCACCACACACCCCCCTTTCATGCGAGCTACTCCGACATCACCTTTCTTCCTCCTCCATACCAAATCACAGCCGACCCATCTCCTCCGCCACCCACGGCGGAGGAGCTCCGAGCTCCTGCTTCCTTCGCCCACCTGAGCTCTTACTCCACTCACGCAAGCACTACACCTTGCTTCGGCTATGTAACTAACCACACATGTCCTTCAAACTCGCAACGGTCAGAGCCTCGCCGGAGCCCAATTTGTCACAGCCACCCTCGACTTCAGAGCTTCGATGACCGATGCTAGAGGCTCCTGGATCTCCCCTGGTTCCCAGCTTCTCCGACATATCTTTAGGGAACTCAGAGACGCTCCACCGTAGCCGAGGGCGAGCGGCAGAGCTGGAGCTCCTTCGCCGGAGCTCAGTTCCCGCCTCCAGCTACAGAGGAAGATGAAGGAGCAGTGACCGTTGGATGCACCAACAGTCACAATTCAGCCACGTCGCCAGCAAGGAGCTTCCTCCAGATGCCATCGGATCTTTGAAGATCGGACGATGCACAATCACCCACGTGGTGACGCCAGAGCCTCCCCGAGCCTAGAGTCAGAGCATCCAGGCTTGGATGCTCCCGAGCCTGCATCGAGCCTGACCCGGTGTCGAAGCCTAGCCGAAGCTATGCCGAACCTCTGCCGATCCTGAACCGTCCTTTGAGCCTGGATGGCACGTGCCCGTCACGTGCGTATCTGAGCAATTTTGCAGAGACGCCCTCTGACTTCTCCATATTTGCAGAAAGGTCCAGACTACACGTGCCAACCACGTGCGTCTGGGGTTATTTGCACTCATACCCTTGCGGGTTTAAATATTTGTAAATATGCCCCGTGCGTGTGGTTTATTTACAGGGAAGGCCTCGCACTTATTTTTATTACATTTTAGTCCTTTCCAGGGACCTTTTTGTAGTTGTTTTTCATGGTTCCTTTCAGTTATGCCCTTGTCTTTCTTCATGCATATCTTATGCATCATATGTCCAATTGAGTTGATTTCATTTTCATTTCGAAGCTTGTTTGATGATCTTTTTAATGACATATTCAACTTTTATTTTTAGACACATTAAGTCTGATGTATTATTCTAGTCGCCATGTGTATTTAAAGCTGTAACTTGTGTCTGGTTTAATTCGTCCATCAAGCTTAATGGCTTAACCAAACCTGAAATCGACTTTAGTTTAATTTGCTCATCATATTATTCTGACTTAGGGCATATTTGCGTTGCATTTCTTGGCATTTATCAGCGTGATTAAAATATATAAAAATGCATGTTTGTTTTAATGTTGTGTCTCTTTGCATACTTTGACCTATATGTCTCTAATTCAACGCTTGGTTAAATAGATTAAAATCTGGATAATTAGAGAAAGGCTCGTGTCCCTGAGTTCGACCTTGGTTTCTTGCCAAGTAAATAAAAATAACTATGACCATCTCATTTTGATTGACAGATTTAAATCAGATGGTCTTTGATGAGCCCGAATTGGCCCGACTGCGATGACATTGTGCTAATTACACACTATTAAAGGGCCGATTTCGCGGCTCGTCCAAACTAAAGATCAAAGAAGAGGGATCAAAAGACCAAAAGAGGTGAAGGGGGAATATTTATAGGTGATTTTTGAGTGAGTTTTGAGGGGATGTTGCGTGAGATCTAGCAAGGGTTGGTGGAGATTCTAGGATGGGCGTGGATGAGGGACAAAATGGGCGCATGATGGTAATGGTCTCGAGGGTAATGAGTGATAGAGGAGGTGTGGAAAAATCAGAGAAGAGGGTGGTCTCGTGACTTCAGACAAGCGTCAGAAGGGAGACCGGACAGTTGACCTACGGTCAACAAAAGAAAGTGCCTGGTTGGTCCACGTGGACCAACCAGGAAATTCCAAGGTAAAAATGCCTTAGAAATTGAATATTAAATAGAATTAGATTTTTATTATTTTTTAGGTTATAAAATAAAAAATGTTTCTTATTTTCTGTAGTATTTTATGCACATTTTTATTTATTTTTTAGAGATGTTTATTTACAAGTTAATTTTTAGGGCACATATATAGGTATATTTACCTATGATTTAGGTATTTTATTTTTATTTTGTATTTTGTATTTTAATATTTTACTTTCTTATTTTATATATTTATAATTTATTTTTAGACACTTATATATTTTTATTAAATTTTCTGATGTAATATATACACATAAATAAATAGGTGTATTATTTATATGGTATAGTTATAGGTATTTCATCTATGTATTCTATATACATATTTTATATTAGTATTTTTTATTGTTTTATTCCTGTTTTAAAATGTATATATATTATAAACAATATTTACAAAATTATAAAAATATACAATTATGAAAATAATGAAAAATAAATAAAAATTATTATTTTAATCAGGTATATTATACAATAGGGGTCTAAAACCTATCTTTCACACCTTAACTCCAAAAAATATGAAACCACCTTCATTAAATAGGTTATTGAAAGTTATATACAATTAAAGGTGATTTTGATATATTTTTAGTTTTTATTTGAGAGATATTGGTCTGGTAAAGTTAGGATTTTTGGAAATTTATTCAGAATAACTTTTATTTTATGTATGATTTTTTTTGTATGAAATCAATTTTGTATTTTTCTCTATATTATTATCAACAACTTTCATATGCAAAGTTTATTTATTTGGGGTGTAATTAGTAAGGAATAAAATAGGTCCCAAAAAGCAATTATTGGCCTATTTTGTAGAGTGATTCATTCTGTGTTTTCTGAACAATTGGTCGCTCTATCTCCCCCTACTTTATTCCTTTTTGACTAGTCATCATGATGACTGAGTCTCGGGGGCTAGGGTCTCTTCAGTTTCCTTGACACTTCGCTCTTTTTCTTTTATCTCCTTTATTCTTTTATTTTGGCGATAAATATAATAAACATACAATATTTTATACAGTATTTTGTACAAATTAGTGACAATTTATTTTGACGAATTAATGATGCATGCATGCATTTAGCTAGGGTTTAAAAGCCAAAATTAAAGAATAAAGGTGATGAAATGGATATAGCATCTTTTGTTCCACCCACTATTTTGACTGGTAGACCATCCATCATCTGAAGCATTGTTTCATTCCATCTTCAGCCTTTAGGGTTCGTTTGGTTGCAGGGTTGGACAAGGTTGGCTTGGGCAGGGTACCCCTGTGAATAGTAAACTGTGAGGAGGAGAACCATGTTTGGTTGCAGGGCCAACCCGGGTTGGGCCAAGCCAACCCTGCAACCAAACGAGCCCTTAGAAATCATGGTTATCAGAAGAAGTGGGTTAGAGTACCAGTGTCGGCAATCCCCAAGAATGGTTCCTAAGCCACCCTTGACGAAGCAGTCTTGCATCGTCCTGACTTAGACTCTAAGATTTTTCAATAGAACATCTAGGTTGAGCTAAGTGTTAAGTATGAGGCATCCAGTCAAGTCAATGTCTCAAGAGCCGTATGGATGATATGAAGGGTCATATTTAGGTACATGGACTGGCTCATGAACATAGTCTTATGGAATCTAAAGAATTAAGTCAAGGTGACCTGAGCTATCTCCAATTATAGTCCTCAACGGGTTCCATTGTAATTAAGTGTATTAAGGTCTTCATAAAGCTCTAATCTTCAGACTTTCTTGGACTTGTTCAATCGCCTAGATTACTTCGAAAGTGCTCATGCTATGTACAATGTAGGAAAATATTTTTGTGAGAAATTTTCAAACTTTTAAACTTTTTATGGTCTTTTGAAAAGATGATGTACATGCATTTTTTTTACAAAAAGGTTTAGCAAATTTTTTGGTGATTTTTTGAAAACAAAGGATTTTGGATTTAAAAACTAGGTGCAAATATTTACACAGGGATGTATCTTATATTTACAAGAGTTAGGGTTTTAAAATTTTACAAGGGATAAGTGATCATTTTTTTATAGAAATACATATACTTTTAATAAAGATTTTTAGATTGATGTATATATTCCTCAATCTTATTTGAAAATGAGTTTACAAAAATTTTGGAAAACTATAGTCCAAAATATTTTTTTACAAACATTTTTTTACAAATCTATACACACATTTAAAAATCATTTTGCAAAGGTTTTTTTAGACAATATCTATAGATTTATCACAACATTTTTGCAACCATTTTCCAAACAGTTGCAAATCATTTTTCAAAAATTTTTATTTCACACAAAGAAAAGAAATTTAGCAAACAAAATATTTTACAAAGGTTGAAAATATTTTACAAAATATTTTTCAAATAGTTTTCAAATTATTTTTCACAGGAATTTTCAAATTATTTTCTAAATATTTTGCAAAAGTATTTTCACCTAATTTAATAAGAAGTATGTATAAAAAATTCAGGAATAATAAGCATCATTTTTATTAAATAATTTGATGAATTTGTATATATATAAAGTGTTATTGCCTTATTTATTGAAAATACGAAAGTACGAGTTATGGCTAAAATATATACAAAGTATATATTGACCCCCCATACTTAGCTTGAGCTATATCCTCATAGATCTAAGAGAAAGGAAGTCAGAACTCATACTAAGTATGGAAAACTTTATACTACAACTACTAAAGAATCCCCCTATACATAGGATCAAATAATCCTAAGTATAGAAGTCTGTATACCAATGCAGGGAGGGTCGAGGGTAGGAAACGAATAAATGATTTATTCAACGGATCGACCTGTCTCTCCCTATACTTAGGGTAAAATTTCCCTAATTATATAAAGAATATCAAAAGTTGAGGAGACAGGCGAGAGATCAAAGAATAAGCACCCAAATGCATACCCCCTATACTTAGGATGAAGCGTATCCTAAGTATAGCAATGATGTATGGAATGAATGCTACTTGTCGGAAGAATAAATAAATAGAAAATAAAAAGAAGAAAAGAAGAAAATGTTTAATTATTTAAAAATGTTTTTGTTGGCCTTGTCCGCATGAACGGATGTTGTGGAAGTTATTTCTTCGTCATGGACCACCTGAATTGAATCAACCACGGACAAAAATGTGTCATATTTGAGATAAGGCTTCCGTAGTTGTTCATTGATCACAAATGGTTGTGCGTCAACTGACAGACCGGATATAAGGATACTTCCATTGTCACGCAGTTGTTTCACTATGAACGGACATGTCCACTTGCTCTCCATTTTACCTGGAAATAGTTTGAGCTTTGCATTAAACAACCAAACTTTCTGTCCTGGCTCGAAGGTCTTGCAGCGGATGTGCATGCCATGCTACATTTTTACCTTTTCTTTGTACATTAGGTAGTTTTCATATGCATCCTCACAGAATTCAAGGAGTTAATTCAGATACAACTCTCTGTTATGTCCTCCCTTCTTGGAATCCAAATTGCAGATGTCGATTGCCCATAATGATTTGGGAATAAGTTCCACGGGTAGATGGCATGGCTTGTCGTATACTAGGCGGTAGGGAGATATTCCTAACAAAGACTTGTACGCAGTCCAATAGGCCCAAAGTACTGAGTCCAGTAACTCCAATCAATTCTTCCTGTCAGGACGCACGATTTTTTGCAATATTGTCTTTATCTCCCTCGTTGAACATTCGGCAAGGCCATTGGACTGTGGGTGGTACAAAGAGGTGACACGATGTTCTATGCAAAATTATTGTGTCAGCTTCTTCACCTCTATGTTGACGAAGTGGTTGTCCCTATCAGATATCCGAATTTTGGGGATCCCAAACCTTGAAATAATGTGATCCTTGAGGAAACGACAGACGGTATGACTGTTGGCAGCTCGGGCTGGGATAGCCTCCATCCAATGGCTTACATAATCGATAGTGAGAAGAATATACTCAAATCCCTGACTGTGAAGGAATGGGCCCATGAAGTGAATGCCCTACGTGTCAAAAACATCTGAAATATGAATGTATTTTAGAGGCATTGTGTCCTGATTCCAATGGTAGCATCCAGTCTGTGACAGTCAGTGCAATGCTTGACAAAGTCTTATGCATCATTGAATAAAGTAGGCCACCAAAAGTAGCATTGTAGAACTTTGACTGTCGTTCTTATGCCAGAGTGATGTCCTCCTGATGCTCGAGAATGGCAATGCTCGAGGACACTGTGGACTTCCTCCTGCGGAATGCATCTTCTCTAGATGCTGTCAGACCCATCTCGAAAGATATATGGATCCTCCCACTGGTAGAAATAGATGTCTGACAAGAACTTGTCTCTTTTAAGTTTAGGCCAATCTTGTGGAGTTTTCTTAGATACAAGATAGTTCACAATATAGGCGAACCAGGGGAGAGCAGTAACTGATAGGATGGCTTCATCTGGAAAAGTCTCTGTTATCGGTAATAAGCTCTGCTCAAGAGTGTCTAGCCCTGGCAGTCTTGACAAGTGATCGGCCACAACATTTTTAACTCCAAGTTTATCACTAATTTCAAGATCAAATTCCTAGAGTAGAAGGATCCATATGATTAATCTTGATTTGGCATCCTTCTTGTCTTAAAGATACTAGATGACCGAGTGGTCGGTATAGACAAAGACTTTGGATCGAAGCAAATGGCACCTGAAATTTTCTAGGGAAAATACTTTTGCTAGGAGCTATTTTTCAGTGACAGTGTATTTCTTTGTGCATTATCTAGACTTCTGCTAGCATAGTGAATTGCAAATGGAATATGATCTCTTTTCTATCCTAAAACTTCCCCAATGGCATAATCAAAGGCATCTTTCAAGATCTCAAATGGTAGAGACCACTCCGACGGTTAAAGGACAGGGCCTGAGTGATTATTTCTTTCAACTGTGTAAAGGCCTGGAGGACTTTGTCATCGACAATAAAATCGGACTCCTTGCCCAAGAGCTCGATCAAGGGTTGGGCTATTTTGCTGAAATCTTTGATAAATTGTCGATAGAAACCATTGTACCCTAAATATGATATGACATGCTTCGAATTTGTTGGTTGCTCTAGTTTTGAAATTACTTCCACCTTCACAGGATCGAACTCCATGCCACATTTTGATATGACATGGCCATTGGCTCTTTTCCTACGAGAGCACAAGGTTCACTTCACAGCATTTTTTCAGAACTTGATCTAGATAAGATAAGCATTGACCAAAGCTTTCGCTATCCCCATAGATCGAAAAATCATCCATGAAGACCTCGAGAAAACTTCCAACCATATCTGTAAATATTGTCAGCATACATCGTTGGAAAGTTGATGGAGCATTGCACAACCCAAACGACATTCTACGAAAGGCATAAGTCCCAAATGGATAGGTGAAGGTAGTCTTGTATTGATCTTCTGGCATAATGGTGAGTTGATTGTAACCATAGTATCCCTCCAAGAAATAGAAATATTCCTTTGCGACCAATCTTTTGACTATATGGTCGATAAAGGGGAGTGGAAAATGATCCTTCTTAGTCTCTAAATTTAGACGTATATAATCTACATAGACGTGCCATGATGTTGGAACTCTAGTTGCGATCTCCACTCCTTTTTCATTCTTGATCGCAGCGATCCCTGACTTATTGGGCACAACATGCAAGGGAGTCACCTATTTTGAGTCTGGGATGTGATAAATAAATCCTGCATTGCACCATTTTGTTATCTCATTCATCACTACCTATCGCAGGTTTGGATTTAACCTGCACTAAAACTCACGAGAGGGTTTGATGTCTTCTTCCAGGTATATGTGGTGCGAACATAGGTAAAGGTTTATCCCATGGAGATCTGAAATCATCCAGCCTATGGCCTTTTGGTTTCTTTCTAGAACCTCAAGGAGACGAGATTCTTGTTCCTTGGTTAGTTGTGAATTGATGATTACAAGGAACATGTTTGTGCACCCACAAGGAAGGCATACTTCATATTTGCTGGAAGTGGTTTGAGCTCAAGTGGGGTTTGGTTTATCTCTATGGCGACTTCTGCTACTGTGCAGGGCGATGGTGTTGGATCTTTCATCTGTAATGTGTCCACCGTGGGAACTGTAGTTCATGAGTGCAGTGCTGCAAGGAATCTTCAATGATTGAATCTTGTTCAAAAAAATCTGCTATGGTTTCCTTTTTCTCTGCCAAGGACAGGTGGCCATGAATGTACTCGTCAGGAAACTCAACAATAATCTCATCTTCTAGGATGATTGGGAACTCGATTGTATTGTCCAGGATTGCTTATGTGGAGAGGAATGTCTGAGTCTTGATATCATCTATGAATAGATTTGTATCACGAATTTCAGCCAAAAAGTCACAGTCTTCTGTTAGTTGCTTTGTTGGTTCACTCTCATATGATGTAGATGCTGCAGGTTTGGGCACTTGGATCATCTCAATCGGTACCTTATCACTATTTAAATGGAATGTTATCTGTCCGGTGCCATAACTTACCACTGTCTTGGTTGTTCGAAGAAACGATCGTCCAAAGATTATTGGGGTATGCAGAAGAGGAGCTGAAGTGTCCATATCTAGAACTATGAAGTCCATAGGGAACTGCATTCCTCGAATTGTGAAGATGACTGACGATCCTCAAAATCGGCCCTTTAAAAGTGTGTAATTAGCACTTGGAAATGTCGTAGCAGTCGGGCCAATTAGAGCTCATCAAAAGACAATCAAATTGATATATGTCAAATAAGAATGAGATGGTCGTATTTTTTTATTTTACTTGGCAAGAAACCAAGGTCGAACTCAGGGACACGAGCCTTTCTCGAATTATTCGGATTTTTATCTATCTAATTAAGTATTGAATTGAAGGAGCTTATAGGTCAAATCATGCAAAAAGACAAGGAGACACAACAATGTATTAAGAAAAAGAGTAAACAAGCATTTTTTATGTTATTTTTATCATGCAAGTAAATGCAAGGAAATGCAATGCAAATATGCCCTGAGTCAAAATAAATATGATGAGCAAATTAAATAGGAGTCAATTTCAGATTTGCTTAAAGTGTCAAACTTGATTGATAATGTGGACAAGCCATAAGTTAATAATAAGAGACACATGGCAAATAAAATAGTACGTAAAATTCCGAGTGTCCAAAATGAGAAATTTAATATGCCATTAAGAAGTACATCAAACAAGCTTCGAAATGAAACTGAAATCAACTGAAATGGAAACATGATGCTCAAGTTATGCAACAATGAAGATAAGGGCATAAATGCAAGAAAACATAAAAAGATATCTATAAACAGGTCCCTGAGAGGGACTAAAATGCACTAAAAACAAGTTGCAGGGCCTTCCCTGTAAATAGCCATACGCACAGGGGCATATCTGCAATTATTAAAACCCGCGAGGGTTGAAATGCAAATAACCCCAGGCGTGCATGGTCAGCACGTGAAGCAGGACCTGTTTGCAATATTGAAGAACTCCATGGATGTCTCTGCAATTTTCCTAGATTCGCACGTGCCAGGCACGTGCTATCCAGGCTCGGAGGACGGTTCAGGCTCGGTATAGCTTCGGCTAGGCTCGTACTTATGCTCGGACTCAATGCAGGTTCGGTATAGGCTTGGAAGCATCCAAGCCTGGAGGCTCGGAGAAGACGGCTCGGAGAGGCTCTGGAGATGACGCGTGGTCGGTCATACACCGTCGGATCATCGAAGATCCAATGGCCTCTTGAAGAAGAGCTTGGTTGACGACGTGGATGTTCTCGGACCGTTGGATGATTCCCTGGAGAGGGACATCCAACGGTGCCTGCTCTTTCTCCGCCATCCGCAGCTGGCGGCGAGTTTGGAGCTCCGGCGAAGGAGTTCCTCCTCCGCCGCTCCTTCCTGGGCACGGTGAAGCTCGCCCGATGCTCCTGAAGGAAGGTCGATGAAGCTGGGAGCTCGGGCGAGGTGATGGACTCTCTGAAGAGGTCGACCGGATCGCTGATGTCGAGATCGGATGTGACGAAGTGGGCTCTGGCAAGGCTCCGACCATTGCGAATTTGAAGAACCTGCATGGTTAGTAGTACATATCAAAAGCCTAAGATGTGTGTGCATGAGTGGAGTGAAGTAGGAGCTCGGTGGGCGAAGAGAATGAGAGCTCTGAGCTCCTCCGCCGTGGGTGGCGGAGGAGATGGGTTGTGGTGGTCTGGGGATGCGAAGGAGGAAGAAGGTGGTCGGATGTAGGCGCGTGAAAGGGGGATGAGTGGCAAAGCTTAAGAGACGGACGATGAAGGTTGAAACAAGATGTATCAGCCTAATTAATTTCAAGAAATAATAAGAAAATGCGCAGGAGGAAGAGGGAGCTTACCTGGTTAGCTATGGCGGACGGAGGCTTGGGCTGGGGCTCGATTCGAGCCCCTGGATCTTTGCTGAACATCGTTAGCCGGTCGATGCAGCTCGAGCGGTCGCGAGGCACCGCAGCTCCGTCGTGATCGGCAGAGGGTCGACACCGAGGAGCGAAGTCGTCTTCGCTCGATCCTTCTGCCTCCCCCTGTCACAGGGAGGCGGAGGAGGGCTGGGCTTCCTCCCTTGTAAAGGCGGACATCGTCGACGGGCGGGGGATGGGGTATATTTAAGGGCGAAGTTCGGAGGTTCAGTTGGTGGAATAGTGGTTTGGCTGGAGGTCGTGGAGCATATGAGAGGGGCTTGTGGTTAGTGGAGACACCGACGAGGACGACAGATGATGGGGTCTGACCGTGGAGCGGTTGGCGAGGGAATAGGCAGTCGGAGAAGATGGGGATAATGGGAAGGGGAAGGAGCATGTGCGAGGTGGAGATCGTGGGGGAAGAAGGAGTTCTGGAGGTTGACGATGACGCATGGCTGTTGGATCTGGCGATCCAACGGCGGCAAGTGAGGCGTGAAAGAGCGACCGCAATTAAGTCTAAGGCGTTGGATCGAATGGACTGCGAGCCGCCACGTGGCGTGCTCTAGGATCGACGCTTAAGGACGACACAGATGGGTCCAAGGATCCGATCGGACGATCGGAGAAAGAGGCAGGTATGGAGGGCGTGGATCAAAGAGACAAAGGCGAGATCGGACGGCGCGCTGCGTGCCACGTGGCAAGCTGTGGGCACGACGCTAACGGGCGGTTCTGATCTGAAATGGAGATGATCCGATGGCAGAGATGAAAGGCGGACGTGGAGGAATCTTAACCGTTAGATTGAGATGAAGATCCAACGGTCCAAAAATGCGGGCGGATAAGACAAAGGGAGCGGGCCACGTGGCGTCCCCAGAATGGGCCATGTGGCCCAATCAGATTATTCGGAGAGTATTTTTTATTTTTGAGGGTTAATTTGGTCGAATTTGAGAAAACGCAAAACATGAAAGTTGTAGATCTTGATGAGATCTACAAGTTTCATGTTGACCACAATTGGAGATGAGATCATCTGAAGGCTCGAACTATTTTTGAGGTTATTTTTAAGTCTAAAAATACCACAGATTTTTAATTTTGTCATTTTTTTGTGGTTTTTAATTTATTCGAGGCTCAGATAATTAAAGGACATTAACTGGATTTTATTGACACAAAGCTTAAGTAAGGGGGTTAATAATTGGAAATTGTGATGATGAAATCATGTTTCATCAATGACATATTCCCAAATTCTTCGAGGTCGCTTGATGGATGTGTCTGTGAACTACAGGATCATTCTTGTGGATTTGAGAAGTCACAACCCAAATTCCTTGAACAGTGATTTGGGCATTAGGTTAATTGAGGACCCACTATCAACTAGAGTTCGGTATAACTTTTGGTTAAACATCTGACATCTGGCTAGATAATCTCCCATGTCCTTCTTCATTGTTAGGAGATTGCTGATTGCATTTACTGTAGCCACGGTGAGAATGTGTCTCACATTTCTTTAACAAGTTTTTTGCGGTTGTCTCTTTGAGGTACATGCCTCCTTCAAACCTTTCTTGATGTTAGGCATGTACTTGATGGCCTTGAGAAGAGGAAATTTAAGAATAAGATTCTGAATTATTTCCACTACATCAGGATCAGACAAGGCAGTTTTCAAATTTTAAATTTTTCTAGATTTTCTCATTGCATCGGAAAATGGATATTTGGAGAATCAAAAGCAGCAGTGGAAATAGTGTTCTTAGTTACAAAAAAAACTGCACCCACATCAGGCTGTACATGTGGATGACTAAAATAAGCAAGGTCATCTAGGAATGGCGGGCATCCAAAATCTTCAAGCAAGGCTCCATCGGCTTACATCAGATCCACTGTAGGTGCGGTCTCTTCCAAGGCTGGCTAGTTGGTGCTCCGGGTGATGTTGATGGTGCTTTCTTTTTGGTGTTTTTGTTCTTGTTGATTTTTTTATATTTTGGTGGTGCTTCTCCTTCTTCTTCTTCCTCATCTGGTCCAGCCGATGCAGAAGAAAATGAAAACTCCCCTGTGGTTGCTTTATTCTTCCCCTTACAAGTGGCTGAAGGCTGCAAGGTCCTACCGCTCCTGAGAGTGACAGCATTAGATGAAAATAATTCATTCATATCCGACTCTGTAAGACTGGAGGGAACCTCACAGATTACTTTCTCTTTCTTCTTAAAATTATCGGGGTTTGCCTCCACCTATGTAGGAATGGATGTCTTAGTGAGAGTGAAATCATCCAACTTCTAACTAAAATCTACAAGGCCCTTGACAAACTGGGCCAATCTAAGGGTTCATAGGAGTGGCATTCTTAGATACCTCTGCGGGCTGGCTACGTTGGTATTGCTGATGGTACTGAGACTGTTGGCTGGGATACTGGGAATGGTGTTGAGGAGAAGGGTAGTGCTATTGATATTGCTGAGGAGTGTACTGCTGGTATAGCACAACTGCATACTGCTGGTTCTGTTCATACTGCCAGTACTGCGGTTGTTGATATTGGTTGTCTCCAATTTCCATGGAGTTGTGGAGACTGCCGGTGTTGCTGGTGTTGGGGTTGATTGTTCTGGACAAACATCCCTCCTTGTTGTTGAGAGAATTGGCGAGAGTTAACAGTTTGACCCTGTTGAAGTCCTCCTGGACGGGTCGGTTGAGCGTCATTAGACCATACACCATTCACCTCTTGAATAAGAGGTGGTGGATGGGAGAATTATTCTGGGATGTACTAGGGCTCTGGCTGGTAAACAACCAGCTGCTATTGTGACTGCTGCGTTGTGGGTGAATTTGAGGCTTGCACGTAGTAAACGTACTGAACCGCTGGCTAGGGTTGACTCGGCTGAGGCAACTGAGCATGTTTCTTCATCTCAGTTGGAGTGGAAGCTGATGCAGACATAAAGTTGCAGGAGCTGATTGTACTCACCAGCAACTCTAGTTGCTTGGTGATTTGATCTATCTTGTCCAGGTTTTTATTCTTTGTTCAATCATAGTAAGTTTCTCCATGTTCTGTGATCTTTTATCAATGATGTCTACTTTGGACAGATGGCTCCCAATAACGCTCAGATTGGAGTTCTCATCCCTGTCTGGCTCATGGGATGCTTCCATGTGCATCGGCTTTTGAACAGTTTGTCGTTGGCACTGATAGGAACAAGACGACGATGGAGTGGTCTCTCTTTCGGACATTTCTTCGAATATTTACCAGACGATGTCCTCATCTTTGTTGAAATGTGAGCCGACACATGATGCATCCACAAGTTTCTGACTTTATATAGTCAGTCCATCGAAGAAATGTTGGACCAAGCTAGTCCTAGGAATCTCATGACGGGGGACTTTTCTTGTAGCTCAGTAAACCTCTCCAAGCCTCATGAATGGATTCGTGTGTGGCTTGGGTGAAGTTTGCAATGCGAGCATGCATCTGATTGAGTCGCCCAAGAGGATAATACTTGTGCAAGAAGGCCGACTTCAGTTCTTCCCAAGTGGTGACGACCTTCCCCAAGTGGTTGATCCAATAAAGGGACTTATCCTGAAAGCTGAAGGGAAATGTTGTCATTTCACTACCCAAGAGGTATACCAGGGTAGTGAGTTGTGCCACAAATGTGTCTGAACTGTTTTATATGAATGTAGGGTTCTTCATATGCATTTCCACGGAAGGTGGGCAAGAGTGCCAGTAGTTGAGGCCTTAGTTCAAAATGGGCATGGATTGCAGGGATCTGGACCCATTCAGTAACTTCTCTCATCTTTAGATTGTATGTTTCTTTTAGAGTCAGCTTGGGTTGCTCTACTCTAGGCTCATATGGGTCTCCACCACCTCCACCCTTGGGATTTTCTTCGAATCCTCCTTGGTTTTCTACCCTTCTCCTCAAGTCAATGAGCATTTCTCAGAAAGCAACATATGTTAAGGGATGATCCGTGAGTTATTGCTGGATTGTTTGAATAGAGGCAAGGATCTTGGCATTCATTATATTATGATCCGGCTGCATGCCCTGATCTGGCTGAGGTGTGGGTTGTGGTCCTTTCCCTTTTCCTCTAGGAGCCATGTCTTTTTGTGATCCTGAGTCCAACTCTATTACTACTTCTGGCTCCAGGTTGGGATCTTGATCTGCAAATGAATTAATGCCCTCATCAGTCCGTATGGAGGCACCATAAGTAGCAAATCAATTTGTGTTAAGGTCAGTACAAAAGTTCATTAAGGATGCTTGTTTGTATGTAGTGAAATCAATTAATTGCCATCCAAAATGGGTAGGTTTCGGGATGAGAGTGATTCCAATTTAGTAGAGAAAACGGGGAATCTGGAGATCGGTTCACGAAGTCTGAACAGGGTTCTCGGGAATGGCCCCAAATTATTGAAAGTCGCGAGCATATGGAATCGATGTTGGTGTCGGTGAGGTCCCGATTAAGCCATCCACGTGTCTCCATCTCAAAGGTCAAGAGGAGATCGATAATGGAAGAATGATACGGAGACCAAACAAGAAATAAAGGGAGTGTAAAAAAAGTAGAAGGCTCCAATGGAACAGGGAGTCAAGTAGGAGCTCAAATAGAAGTAGAAAAAGGCACACAGTGTGAAGGAATGATCTTTAGACCTTAATATAATTCAAACAAACACAAAACAAGGATCGTTCACCCACTAAATACTTGTGAAGCCGTAAAAGTTTGTTATTTTTATCTTTTAACTTTTATGGTTATTTCTAGGCAATCTTATAACAAGTCCTTAAGTACGCTAACCCTATAGGAGTGTGCGTACTACCAGGCAGCTACCCTGTACTTGTTCCACCTCCTTTCTAACATGTGATCTGCACGCTTAAAGGTCCTTGATCTCGTGCATGAGTGGCTACTCATCCAAAGAAATAGAAAGGAAGCCAACAAGTGAAACCACTACTTTAGACCTTACTCGTAACAGAATCACCCGTAAGCATGCAAAGACCTACTCGAACGTAAACCGATGAGACAGACACACTCGTGGGGGTGTGGCCTAAGCACAATACTTCAGACCAAGTTGGATGCTCCACACAAGGCGGGAACACTGTGCTCAACTAGTCCCCACTCAATCATGTACAATAGAAGCGCCAATACTTCACCAACCCAGATGATAACCAAGGCTCCACAGATCGAGATTTGAGATCTTATCCTTAGCAGGTCGTGCCTCACTCAGTCTAGAGTGTACTTGAAAACAATGTGGGCTTTATGAACCCCAATGAATTAATGGTTCATTATGAATTTTAATTAAGGTCAAGCTTATTTTGCAGACCCTTTTTTATTTTTTAAATTTTTTGGCGCTAATGATTTTTTTCATTTATGTCCTATAAATACAAGGGAGATGAGATGGAAAAGCCGTGTAAGTCGTCGCTAAGGTAGAAATATTACCTTAGTGACTAATGATGCATGTAAAGATAGAATTACTTACAATGCTTCCTAGCCCTCCCCATGAGGGATGCAATGCGAAATTGAAATATTTACACTATATGGTGATATGCAAAAGCGAGAAAACGTCCTTAACAATAGCTTCTATTATCGAGAAGAACTAGATGTTAATTAATCAAAAATAGATACTAGTGTCCGGTCTTGGAGACATCTTGGTGCCCGCCACAACGGGTCCTGCAAGTGATGTATGAGGTCTCTCATGGTTTCTGGTTCCAATTTCAAGCAATTTGCAATTAATTTTAACTAAGTCCAGGTGAGATAGACTATAGACGCATGCAATGTTGTTAGGGCTTTGGACCTAGCTACCCAGTCAAGCAACCTACTATCTAAGGGCTCACTCATAGAAAACAAATAGAAACAAAGGAGGAAATCTCAAATCACGGGAAACAAAATAAACAAAGGAGGTAAAAATACGAAAAAGACTAGTACGAGGCCCCCAGGTGAATAGACACCCAGGCACTGGACCTCATGTGGTGGAGAGAGTAGTGTCCCAATTAATTACAAATTATTTGCAAAAATTAAATCTGTCTCTCATTAAAAAAATGGAAAATATTATACTACAAAATGCTCTTCTCCTCCTTCACTGCTCTTCTCTCATGCTCTCTCCTAGTCAGCTCAAAAGAAGAAAATCGACCTCCACTCGCCTCGGGTGCACTAATGACACAAGAACCTAGATCGGTTAAGATGGAAAAATAAACAAGTGTCATTGTTCTTATCCAATCAATTCGGTCACCCAAGAAAAATGTAGAAACCACCCAAATCAAGCAATCAAAGCACAAAACCAATGTTAGCGGTCTCCGCTTTTTATTTTAACCTGGTATAGCGACCAGGATCAAACTCAATGAGCACGAGAAATCCTTTGAAATAGTTGGTTTTCAGACAAGAAAATGCATATTTTTGTTAATTTTGGATTTTTTTTTTCAAATTTTTATAATTTTTAATTGAAGAAGGTAAGTAAGAAAATAGAGCAATTAAGTAAACAAGCAAGCTTTTTCAAGTTTATGTAAGACTAAAATGCTCAGAAATCATGGATAAAAATATTTTTATGTTTTTCAAATATCCAGATGTTTTTGGTAATTTTATGGGGTTTTTCTAGCTTTTATGTGATTTTATAAAATCAAGTAAGTGCAAAACAGGGAAACAGTGCACAACCTGGACAATATTAGAAATTAAAATAGCTTAAGTGCCCTAATATCCTGGAAGATAATTTTATTCAAAAAAAGAAAGAAAATACTACAAACAGGAACTGAAAGTTTATTTTTTTTATTTTCCCATAAATTTTAATGATTTCTATGAGTTTTTTCAGTCTTTTGTAATTTTTAGGTTTTTTACAAGGGTTATTGAAGCAAAACTTTTATTGGAAATAAAACACATATAAACAAACACTCATTATTTTTTAGGGTTTTTTAAATAATTTCTATAATTTTTATGTATTTTATAAAATAGGTAATAAGATTTTCATGGGTTTTTGATTTTTAGAAAATAAAGTGCTTAACAAAATTAATCCCAAAAATCACAATAAATATTACACATTAGCAGGAGCTAGCATTAATATTTCTATAATTTTTGGGATTAATGTGATAATTATTTGATTAAAAATACAACACACAGCTTGTAGGGACTTCGTTGTAATTATAACAAAGTTCACAGGCTAATAAATAACTCAGATAAAAAGCTCAGGGTGAAAGGTGTAAAAGTTCCATTAAATAAACACACATGCGTAATGTACCACACATAGGGGTATATATGCAAATATCAGAAAATTTCTATGCAAAACATAAAATATGTGAAGTTCAAGATAGATAATGCAAATACACCACTAAGTCAAAGTCACGTGGGACGGAAAGTGAGTTCAACCACAGAGGATGCAAATGCAAATACTCAAAATAGCAAGGGTCCACATGCAAAATAACCACACAATTTTAAACTATGACAAATATTTGGAGTTTTTTCTTTATTTTGCACTTTGTTTTATGTGCATATGTACAAATATCTACATGGTGCATCATATACATAAGGACTTTTTCTTCTTGAGCCAGTAGATTATCCCTCTTTTGAAGCATTATTGCAACCCACAACTCCTATATTTAGACCTCAACACCGCTTGACCAAGTTGAGGTGCACATCCCTCCCTAAAGGAAGACGAGAGGTTCTTCCTAGAAGTACTACCCTCGTATGCTACCCCAAGCCAAAGGATTCTGCCTCCTCACCACCTCATCCATGGAGAGCTATGTGTAAGGTGCTGGTCCGAGTAAGCCATTGTCTGTGAGAGTCATGCATGTGTTGTTAAGTGTTCTACTTAGGCTCATCAAGATGACATGTGAACATAGCCTAGTGGACTCAAAGAATTCAGTCACTAATGGACCTAAAAAGTCTTAACCCCAAATCCTATAAGGTTCCTCTGAGAATTGTGTGAAGTAAGGTCTTAACCAATCTCCATTTTTCAATTTAATTCCAGACTAGTTTAAATGTCAACTATGATCAAAAAAATATACAAATATATTCACAAAAATCTTTTTATGCAAACTTTTTGAATTCATGCAAAATTTTTGAAAATGTTTGAATGCATGGATGCAAAAGTTTTGCAAACTATTTACAAACATTTACACAAGGGTTTTTGCAAACTTTTATTTTTCAAAGATTTTTCAAAAATTTTGTATTATATACATAGTTTTGATACAAATATATTTACAAACATTTTACAAGTAAAACATTTTTACAAACATTTGTACAAAAATAATTTTTATAGATACTATTTACAAACATGTATGTGAAAGAAAGAATTTTATGTACAAGAAAAATTGTAAAGTTTTGTGATTTTTAGGTTGTAGATTTTAGCCATTTTATTTATTAACACACTCACACATAGTACGAGTTATAGCTCAAGTATATATGTAATATATACGACACCCCTCTATACTTAGCTCGAACGATATCCTTAGAGTGATCAAAGAGAGATGAAGAAGACTTAACTCGTGCTTAGTATTGGGAAGTGTACTTAGGATCCCCCTATACTTAGGATCAAGTAATCCTAAGTATAGAAGATTGTACACAAGGGGAAAACTAATGGTTAGAATATAAAGGGTCTACCTCCCCTGTACTTAGGGTAAAATATCCCTAAGTATAGGCGGAAAAATAGAGGTAAAAATGAATCAAAAGAATAATAAAAAAACTGACACCCCCTATACTTAGGGTAAAGTGCACCCTAAGTATAGCATAATCATAAGATGCAAATGGGGTGTTAGACAAAAGAATGATATGATATGGACATCTGGATCTATACAAGGGTGGAAGATAGTGAAAATCAGTCATGAGATGCAAATGATGTGAGTCAAAAGACCACATCTCATACAAAATTAATAGGGGCAACGTCAACGATCAGCGGATGATGATCTAGATATGGCTTCAGGCGATGACTGTTAACATGAAAGGTAGATTCGAGTAACATCCCTGATATGTCACTACTACCATTGTCATGCACCTCCAGACCAAGTATGTTACCTTTCACTTACTCTACAACTTCCTTGTAAATAATCTAAGTCTGGCGTCGAATAACCATACTCTATGATTCGGCTCAAACTGCTTATGGCTGATATGATAATCATGCCATATCTTTACTCGCTCATTGTACTGTAGGATACTCGAGAAGGTTGTATCTCTAAGCTCCTCCAGGGCTGCCAATTCTGCCTTCCTTTGATCTCCTATACTCTTTGGATCCAATAATATCTCAGTGACAACCCATAGTGACATGCTTTATGTCCATAGGTAAATGGCATGTCTTGTCATAAACAAGATGAAATGAAGTCATACCCAAAGGAATCTTGAAGGAAGTCTGATAGGCCCATAAGACCGAGTCCCAAGGCTATGATCAATCCTTTCGGTCTGGGCAGACTACCTTTTGCAGTATCGTCTCGATCTCCCTGTTCGATACTTCAGCAAGTCCATTGGTCCGAGGATGATATGGAGTGGAAACTCATTCATGCTAACTCCAAATGATTCAAAACCACTCCACTGTGTACATATCACTAACAAGAATAAACGAAAAATACAAAAATTAACTAACCAAAATAAGTGAACCAAAAACCCAAGCCCTAGTTTCAGGATTTCTGAACTTAAAACCTCATATCTTCCTCATCCAGTGTCCGTTTTAATCCTACTCACTTTTGAACTAATGTACATTCAACTACCTTCAAAACAAGACCAAGTTCAAGTGAATCGGAGCTCATATGTGAAAGTTGGGTTTTGGGCCTCTTTTGTATATTTTGTATTTTAGTAGTTTTGACATGATATTTTATGTACAGAAGTTAATAAAAATCCAAAAAAAATTATGTTAATGTGTAATTATATATCTTTGATTTTACCATATTTTTTCTGGTTTTTTATCTGGTTTAAAAATAACATAAAAATTATAAAATATAAAAATCAAGGTGTTCTATGTACATGGGATACCCCAAAAATATCACTTTGTGCAATTGATCGATTTTGATTTTGATATCTTCATGAAAGTTGTAGATATCATCAAGACGAGCAATTTTCGTGAAAAACTTTTTCGATCCGAGGGCATTTGTTATTTATTTTAGATTTTACAAAACTTTATTTGCGGATTTTTGTGGTGCTGACACGTGGCTGCTCTTGGAGTCGCCACGTGTCAGCCAATTTTGTGTATATTATTATATCATTTTTTATAAAAAAATAAATTAAATTAAATAAAAAGGGCACTAATGTGCAGCGCACGTGCCGTCCTCGCACGCGCACTGCACGTGCTCTCTCTCACTCCCCAGGTCGCCACCTGGCATGATCCCCGTCGTCCGATCACTGCCGATTGGACGGCTGTTGTACGTCTTCAACCTCCCTCTTTGGAAATCACCGCCTACTTCCCCCTTTTGCTCCGTCGCCGCGAATCCCCGATCCCATCCGAGATCTCCGCTACGAGATCCTCTTGCACCGCCGCCTTCGATCCATCAAAGATTCGAGCACCTCATCTCCGATCCGTGTCGAGCTTCAATCACCCCCTCGAATCCCGTCAGATCTCCACCTTCCTTCACCGGATGAACCCATTCCTCTATTTAGCAAATGCCTCTGTTGCCTCCTTCTCCCATCCGTCGATAGCCCTTAAACTCCAGGCTGAGCCGGTGGTGACAGCCCGGCCTCACCTCCCTCTTCCTCGGCGAGATCCGAGGGTGCTAACCGCCCCTCGTCGCAGACGCGCCCCTCCGCCGCACTGCTCCAGCTCCGGTGTTCGTCACCGTTGAGCCCACGCCATCACCAACCATCATCTTCACATTCACTTCCAACGACTCCGCCCATGACTTCGCCACTACGCCGCCTACAACCACAACTCTGTTGAGCCGCCTACTTCATCGCCAACCACCATTGTCATCAACCTCCGCCCGACATATTCACCGACCAAGAGCGCTTCGCCACAGGTCCCCGCACAGAAGCCTCCTCCGCATTGGCCTACGTCATCGACAAGCCATCGCCAGGAGCTTCAACTCCGGTCGCTCCGCCGTGCCAGGCGCTCGCCGATCTCTAGGTGACTCCACAGCCGGATCTCTGACTCCCCTTCGCCACTCCTCCGTCAGCGCCTCCTCTGGCTGGGCCTCCCTCTGCTGCTTCGCTCAGCCGCGTCGGGCCGGGCTCCAAGCCTGAGACCCCCCGCACGTGATCCACACGTGCGTGGGGGAACGACCGCAGCGTAACGTCAGCCCAGGTCGCATGCTTCGCACGTGACCTTGGGGCAATTTACAAAGAAGCCCCCATTGTTCCTTCAATCGCACATTAATCCCCTCCGACTCTGTCACGTGCCTGGCACGTGACATTTTTGGAGATTTTGCATCTGAAGCCCCAGAACTAACGGTAATTACAAATAGGCCCCCACTACATCTTATATTTTATTTATTTGTTTTATTTAACTGCAGAAATACCCCTGTATTCCTCAGTAATTCTAGACCTCTATATGACATTATTTCATTATTCCAAAAATAACATGAGGTTTTCCATTTAATTCTCTACATTTTGACATATTATGGAAATTTTTATAATCAATGGTTAATTAATAATTAATTGTTTTATGGAAATTTACGTATTTTCCCATTTCTTGCTCTGAAATTTACAATTGATTAACTGTTGCTCTAAAAATTCTCGAAAAATCACATATTATAGATTTAATTGTGCCTAACATTTTGCCAAAAAAGATTTGCATTTGCATACATAGTTTGCCCTGTAAAAATCATCTTGCATATTTCAATGTTTGATTTCTAAGAGATATTAAATCTCACATTCTCGAGGTTTAGGATTTTTCTGAGATACATCACCTAGTGATAGATCTTAGATAATTTTATCCCTTAAAATAATTAGGTTTAGTATTTATTATAATTAAATATTGAAATTCATTTTGTTTGCATTTAAAAATTCATAAAAGTGCATATTGCATCCAAAAATCCAAAAAAAACATTATAGTGCATTCATTTCACCATATTTTGCGTCCTGGCCAAGTTTCATATTTTCGGACATCGTTGGATCAAATTTTACATTTTAATCCCTAAAATAGGCCAAAATTGCATTTTGCATCCTTTATTGCATTAAAATAACAAAAAAAGATCGCCTCGAAAACCGCATGCGAATTTTGATAGACACAATTCTAGGTTGTTCCTTTGCCTCCTTGTGTTCGTCCTTGGGACTTGCCCAAGTAAAATAAACATAAAACCACGAGATTGAAAATTGAATGAATTATTTGCGGGTATTTTTTTGACTGATTTTGATTGCCGCCTACAACGAACAACAAATCACATTTTTAGATGAAGGATAAAAACATCTTAATAACAAGCGTAATTTCGGACTTGTCAGATGGCGTCGTTGCCATGGAGGCAAACAACTTAGTTTTGTGTTTTAAAAATTTTCGTTCGGTTTTCCGCATTCGGGTAGTCTGACCGCCGAATTTTTCATTGTAAATTCCATAATTTTTTTCCTGCATTTATTTTCAGCATTTATTTTTCATATATATATATATTTTTTAAGTCACTCTCTTACATTATCTCTCTTATTTTTCTTACGAGGTACCCGACATACATGGAGCGGTTTTTCAAGAAACCGACGCATCTTCACCAACATCCAAAAAACCACAATTAATTTAAGATCGACTCGAGTCATGAGAGAGAGTAAAGTGCAGGATTTTAGTTTCTGCAATTTTATTTATGTAATTAACTGCTCCTTTATAGCGGTGTCTGTTTGGACTCTCACGTGTGTAAAAAACTCTAAGCTTTATTCTGTGATGTGTCGTGGCCTGTTTCACTCTCCGGTGAGGGTGGGGCACGACTTGAGTGGTGATTAGGCTAGACCTGCACATATGGCTCTTATAGCATTTTAATTTTTGATTGTGCTCGTAGGATTAAACCACACTGCACTATTAACTGAGATGCACATATATCGTTCAATTTAGCCAAAAATTTAACTCAATTCTTCATCGCTAATAGAACTTTCTGCTTAGGTGCGGTTTTTCATCGACTTGCATTCATTTAGAATAATCTTTTAATTTCTGTCTAGCATCCCATATGGAGATTGCGAGGATTCATGGTAAGTCTTCTAACTGAGCATACATCATCGGTTTTCACGTGCATCGGCTTTTCCTGAATTTCTCTTTCTTGGTTTTGTCACATAAATTTTAAAGGAAATTGGGACTAGATGGTAGACGTGTATTTGTGCTCATTTAAATTCTTCAGTGATCACCTAATTAAAATTGGGACTGCTAATTATAGCCGACTTTCAAAATAACCCATAAAATCAAGAATTTTTGCGGGAGAGTAACCCCGACCTTGGATGTTTTTATTTTTCTGAGTGAGCGAGAGACGACACTTAAGGTTAGAACCAAGCTCCGACATTTTCACTCAGACTATTGATTTTAAAAAATGATTAGCTACTTCTCAGTGAGGAATACGGGTAGCCGATAATCGGTCCGGACTTCCTTAGCAGAGTGGGTGGTTTAAAGGACACCGCGTAAGGCTCCATCCTTAAGTAACACGGGTAGTCGTTTTACGATCCGTACTTACACCTATACTGGCTGAAAGTAGATGCAACTAGTCGTACAAACTCGGGACAATCTTTAAGAAAATTTCGGCACCTAACAGCTCGCTAATTTTTTTCCAAAGATTGATTTATCACCAACTTAAAATTGAAAAGATAATAGTCGACCTCTTACGGCTTCATTGTGTGAGTTGGTGAATATGGAGTTTGAATTGTGTTTGCATTGGTGTGCGTAAACCGATATCGAATATCAAAAACCACACATTTGATAAAATTTCTTTTGACTATCCCGTGCAATCATCTCTCTCTTCTCTTGATTTAAATCTCATCATGGAACTTTTTCCAAATTGCAAATCCAACCAATCATTTCTTTCAACTCTTTCAAAAATGGTCGAACATCCATCAGAACTATATTATGAAAATGAATTTGTCTTGGTTAGGCCCAAATCAACTACATCCTCTTCTTTCAATAATCGTCCAACATTTGTTTGAAACTTTCAACCACGGATGAATTCGGCCTCCTCATTGAATTTCTACGCGAATCATCCGACCACACGTAACTATCTACCATCTTGGACTGAACCATCTTACTCTCGGATTCTTACTGATGAGCCATTTCAAGATCAAAATACCTTTAAGTTTCATTACTGGCCGAGAAACCAAACCCAGATGGAAAGACACACACTTAATGATCATCAACGTTGGATTGACCACGACAGACCCCTCTTCAGACATGGTACTCATACAGAGGACTGGACTGACCACATAGAAACACATAAACCCTGTATGCTGACTCCACAATATCAAGATCTGATCAATCATGATCAAAGGATTGAACTTTACTCAGACGAAATACACATGCATGGACCTTATGAGCAGCCCCCTTCCATAATTTTTGAGGAGAAATCTTCATAAAATAATGATCATATAATGGATATTCCAAGAAACTCTCCTCCTACCACATACAGGAAAATGGAAGACGAAATTATTGAACACATACCGACTGCTCCCATGATTGATCATGAACAGAATTTTGAGGATAATATTTCGAGGATAAAAAAATATTTGAATTGATGGAGGATAGATTTCAAAAATTTACCGACCGAGTAATCTCATTCTATGGTGGCTCGGATATTAAAAAGAATGAGGAAATGATTGGATATAAGAGTGAAAATTTTGAGGATAATCAAAGACCCAGGGATGATTCTACCATCAACACTTTTGATTATTATTCCCCTAGAAATGATTATGCCTATGACCCTTACTCTGAATATCAAGGCCCCTTCTCATCTATGGAAGACACCACATTACCACACCACACAGAAAATACCAAAAAATTGGAATATTTGAAAACCATAAAAAAATCGAAAATCCAGAAAATTTCATAAAAATTGAGACTGAAGAAGATCTAAGGAATTTGGATCCTACTGTACGGGAAGCACTGGAAAAACGCTTGATTTTTGAACTTCCCTTTATAAAGGCCATTGAACACTTCCTCGACCTTAAGGATTTATAATAAACAAATTAATGATTTAAAAGTCGGGAAGGATACAGACAAAGACTGAAAGACATATCTTATCAATGGCCTCCTCCTTGGTGTTGAGGAGAAAAACCAAAAGCGGCATAGTGAAGAGGTTGCCCAGATTCAACTGTAGAATCAAAGACACAATTTTCACCCATGCTCGGATTGATGACGATTCACCGATCAATATCCTCCCGACCTATGTATTTCACGAAGTCAAACTCGGACCGATTCGAAAGAATGAGAGATTGTTCAATTGGCTGATCGATTGATAAAGCGGTCGAGAGGAATCATTTCTGTCATCATGACATTCCAAGGTGCTCCGCTCAAAGTAGAATTCACGATCATTGATATTGAGCATCAAGGAGAATTTACCCAGTCTCCAATTATTCTCGGAATCCATTCTTAGAATTGGATAAGGCAATTATTGATTGTGGGACTCGGCAAATAAATTTTACAACATTGGAATCACTTAGATCTGACCCAGTCTTTGAGGAACCACGATCTTCTAAGGCTACCCACGAAGTCCCCGACAACCGTAACCATGAAACGGTAGAAGAGTCCTACCCCGCTGCTACACCTGAGATAGCGGTTGTTGATGAGACTATTGGTTTAGAGAATCTCCCCCCTGCTCCATTCCCAGCTGCTCTTACCATGAGAATCAAGTACATGAATCGTATGATCCGGAGACTTATGCATGGGCACACCCTGGGTCAACCTACTCTGACTACATGGATTACGTCAACTCGACACAGGGATGCTCCAACATCGAATCAATTAAGAACAAACATGCAGAAACTCTCCCCAGTATTTCAATTCCCGCGGATCTTAAAATAGACAAAAATTTCTTCTATGATCCTGAGACTTATGCATGGTCGCACCCTAGGGCAACCTACTCTGAATACCTTGACCAAATCATCCCAAATTGAGAGTGCACCAACATTCAGAAGATTAGGAATAAACACGCAGGTTGCACGCTGACCAAGGAGAAGAATTTCAGTGGCTATTCATCTGGATATTCAAGTGAACCGACATCTTCATGTAACAAGAAAAAGAAACCCACCTTTGACCTTTCGGAAGAGGAATCGGCTGATGATCCCTCATCAGGTCCGGAAAAGGTAGTCTACATGAGTGAAGTTTGTTCGGCAGCTCTAAAGTCATATCTTCGTGAGGATCCAAAATTCGATTCTCGTTGGACAACTCCTGTTCCTAACTACTATTCATCCAAAGCTGATGCTCCTGCCCTCTACAAGTACACCGGAATTATTTCTTATGAGTGACTGAGACCGGTGCTTCTGAGTATTCATCCGAGGACAAACTGAATGATCTTAAAAAGGAACGAATTTTGAGGAAACAATTAAAGAAACAGAAAGACATGAATATCTAGAGTGTGTCCACTTTCAAATATTATTCCTCTAAGGATAACTCTGATGTTGGATACCTTTCATCTAACTCAAATATTTCATCTACTATCCATCATGATTTTTCTGAGGATGACATTGATAATAGTTGGGAATCATATGCTTCATCTCCGTCTCGTTATAACGATATCCCACCGCAAGCTCACAAGAAGATCAGCCGAAAACCGCATTAATCATCGGCTACCCACCCTCCCTCCAGACCACATGGTCTCCTTGTACAACTTCTTCCTCTAATTATGCTAAGGCCTAAGTATGGGGGGACCGATGCCATCTGTATATACCATTTCCCTCACCACACTTCTCCTATCTCCCGATCGCTCCATTTCCACCTTTCTCTTATACTTAGGCTGACCAGAGCCTAAGTATAGGGGGAACCACACTCACCTGTATATATTCTCCTCATTCACATACCCCTACCACTTCATTTTTCCCGCTCTTCCTCTATACTTAGTCTGTTCATAGTCTAAGTATAGGGGCGAACTTGTAAATATTGTTCTTTTTCTTTTTCATTCTCTTACGCTTAGCCCGAGCTATGTCTTCTTTACGCTTCTTATGCTCTGAGGACACAACACTCCTAAGTATGGGGGGTCTGTATATATACTTTGTATATATTTTAGCCATACCTCGTACTTTCACGTAAATCTATATGTATTTACGGGGTAGGTATTTAATTTAAAAAAACAAATAAAATAAATAAAAAACAAAAGAAAAAGAGTTTCGCTACTAACACTGACAATGCCCAAATTTTTTTGAAAAGAAGGCTTCTTATTCATTTTTGCAAAAAAAACTCAAAAATCCCTTACATAAAAAAATAATAAGAAAAAAATGTATCTGCATTTCACACACTTGATCCAGCATCACATTTGCATCTGTGAAAAGTCTTTGGGTTTTGAACCGAGTTGTGAGCAAAAAGCAGTGGTCTGGACTTGACCTTAATCCACCTAATTTCAAAGGAACTTCACCGAGAAATAGGATTTTAGAGTCTTCAGGTATTTGACTTAATCCTTTAAGTTCCACATGACAATGTGCAGAGTTTGACTCTTAGTGTCTAACCTGGTCTCTTAATTCTGGGTACAACTCTAGAATAAGGAATTAATTTGTACTCCCGCACTATGCACTTAGCTCAATTCAGACGGGATGTTGGAAGACTGTGTGAATTTCTTTTCTGGTAGCATGGAAATTTAAAGACCGGAGTATGTGTTGAAATAAAGCTTCGAAAAAGGGATGGACGGCTGGGAACAATTTTTTCTAAGATCCTAAAAAATGTACGGAAATACAAAGATTCTATATCCATAGGGGCACAACAAGATCCAAGCAGAACCACCAAATATCCAAATATAAAGAAGCATTCTACCAAATAAAATCTGACCAAAAAAAGGTCCAAGCTTCAAGAAACCTGCAGATCTTGGTGGAGACTCGGCTACACTGGCCATCTTCACAAGGAGAGGTGACTACACTGGCCACCCTCCAGTTCTTTTCCCCTTCTTCTATCTTATCCCCCCAATTTGATTGTGAACACAACACGACATACCTTAGAAGGAAATTCCTGACTCCCCGAGGACGAGTTACTGGAGAGGAGCTTTGCGCGGTAGTCCGGCATTCTGGGTGGGAAGAGCTAAAACCTTTCACAGAGATGAGTCGATTGTTCAATGTTCATAGGGTATGCTTTGGGAAGAAGATTGATCTAAGATGACTTCTGAGCCGAAACTGTAGCAATGATTTGTAGAACTTGAGGGCTGTTGATTTCGAAATTCTAAGTCTCACAGAAGTTCCACCAAACTATTAATCCAAAGGTCGAGTTTAGATTCATTTTCACATTCAGCTCATGACCTTGGTATGGAACCCAATCTAATTTCACTTCATGACATTTCTTTTTGATGCTCAGGGACGAGCATGCTTTAAGTATAGGGGGATGATGAATCTCGAATTCATCACTCTAAATCTCATTTATTAAGCTCAAATCCCTCAAAATTAACACCATTTCTACATTTATTCTGCATAATTAGCATTCATGCATGTTTTCATAAGAACTGCATTTTAGCACTAATTTCTGCACAAAATAAGAAGCCAAAAATCCAAGCCAAATTTGACCTGTAAATAGCCTAACTTCCTCGATTTTTAACTCATTCATGCTAACTCTGAATGACCCAAAACCACCTCCACTGTGTACATATCACTAACAAGAATAAAGAAAAATACAAAAAATTAACTAACCCAAATAAGTGGACCAAAAATCCAAACCCTAGTTTCAGGATTTCCGGACTTAAAACCTCATATCTTCCTCATCCAATGTCTGTTTTAATCCTACTCACTTTTGAACTAATGTACATTCAATTACCTTCAAAATAAGACCAAGTTCAAGTGAATCGGAGCTCATATGTGAAAGTTGGGTTTTGAGCCTCTTTTGTATATTTTGTATTTTAGCAGTTTTTGACCTGATATTTTATGTACAACAATTAATAAAAATCCAAAAAAATTAGATTAATGTGTAAATATTTATCTTTGATTTTATCATATTTTTTCCGGATTTTTATCTGATTTAAAAATAACATAAAAATTATAAAATCCAAAAATCAAGGTGTTCTATGTACATGGGATACCCCAAAAATATCACTTTGTGTTATTGATCGATTTTTATTTTGATGTCTTCATGAAAGTTGTATATCTCATCAAGACGAGCAATTTTTGTGAATAAACATTTTCGATCCGAGGCCATTTGCTATTTATTTTAGATTTTACAAAACTTTTATTTGCGGATTTTTGCTGTGCTGACACGTGGCAGCTCCTGGAGCCACCACGTGTCAGCCAATTTTGCGTATATTATTATATCATTTTTATAAAAAAATAAAATGAATTAAGTAAAATGGCCGCTCACGTGCAGCGCACATGCCATCCTTGCATGCGCCCTGCACGTGCTCTCTCTCTCACTCCCCAGTCCGTCACCAGGCATGATCCCCGCCGTCCGATCACTGTCAATCGGACGGCTGTTGTACGTCTTCAACCTCCCCCTTTGGAAATCACCGCCAACTTCCCCCTTTTGCTCCGCCGTCGCGAATCCCCGATCCCATCCAAGATCTCCGCCATGAGATCCTCGCGCACTGCCGCCTTCGATCCATCGAAGATTCGAGCACCTCATCTCCGATCCGCGTCGAGCTTCAATCACCCCCTTGAATCCCGTCAGATCTCCACCTTCCTTCACTAGCCGAACCCATTCCTCTATTTAGCAAATGCCGCTGCTGCCTCGTTCTCCCATCCGCCGATAGCCCTTAAACTCCAGGCTGAGCCGGTGGTTACAGCCCGGCCTCGCCTCCCTCTTCCTCGGCGAGATCCGATGGTGCTAACCGCCCCTCGTCGCAGACGCGCCCCTCCACCGCACTGCTCAAGCTCCAGTGTTCGTCACCGTTGAGCGTACGACGTAGCCAACCATCGTCTTTACGATCACTTCCAACGACTCCGCCCACGACTTCGCCACTACGCCTCCTACAACCACAACTCCGTCGAGCCGCCTACTTCATCGACAACCACCATCGTCATCAACCTCCGCCTGGCTTCTTCACCGACCAAGAGCGCTTTGCCACAGGTCCCCGCACAGAAGCCTCCTCCGCATCGGCCCACATCATCGACAAGCCCCCATTGTTCCTTCATTCGCACGTGACCTCGGGGCAATTTACAAAGAAGCCCCCATTGTTCCTTCATTCGCACATTAATCCCCTCCGACTCAGTTACGTGCCTGGCACGTGACATTTTTGAGATTTTGTATCTGAATCCCCAGAACTAACGGTAATTACAAATAGGCCCCCACTGCATCTTATATTTTATTTATTTGTTTTATTTAATTGCAGAATTACCCCTTTGTTCCTCAGTAATTCTAGACCTCTACATGACATTATTTTATTATTCCAAAAATAGATGATGTTTCTCATTTAATTCTCAACGTTTTGACATATTATGAACATTTTTATGATCAATGGTTAATTAATAATTAATTTTTTTGTGGAAATTTGCATATTTTTCTCATTTCTTGCTCAGAAATTTACAATTGATTAATCATTGCTCTAAAAATTATCGAAAAATCACATAATATAGAGTTAATTGTGCTTGACATTTTGCCCAAAAATATTTGCATTTACATGCATAGTTTGCCATGTAAAAATCATCTTGCATATTTCAATGTTTGATTTTTAATAGATATTAAATCTTAATTCTCGAGGTTTAGGATTTTTCTGAGATACATCACCTAGTGATAGATCTTAGATAATTTTATCCCTTGAAAATAATCAGGTTTAGTATTTATTATAATAAATAATGAAATTCATTTTGTTTGCATTTAAAAATTCATAAAAAAATGCATATTACATCCAAAAATCCCAAAAAAATTACAGTGCATTCATTTCACCATATTTTGCATCGTGGCCAAGTTTCATATTTTTCAAACATTGTTTGGTCAAATTTTACATTTTAGTCCCTAAAATAGACCAAAATTGCATTTTGCATCCTTTATTGCATTAAAAATAACAAAAAAAAGAACGCCTTGAAAACCGCATGCGAATTTTGATAGACAAAATTCTAGGTTGTTCCTTTGCCTCCTTGTGTTCGACCTTGAGACTTGCCCAAGTAAAATAAGCTTAAAATCACGAGATTGAAAATTGAATAAATTATTTGTGGGTATTTTCTTGACCGAAACTGATTGCCGCCTACAACGAACGACAAATCACATTTTAGCACGAACGATAAAAACATCTTATTAACAAGCGCAATTTCGGACTTGTCAGGGCCTTACATTGTTGTTGATAAAGTGAGACCCCCTGTCAGATATCAAAACTCTAGGCACCCCGAACCATGAAATGATATTTTCCTCAAAAATCTGTAAGCAGTCTTAGCATCTGTAGTTTGGGCGGGAATAGCCTCAATCCAATGACTCACATAATCTACAGTCAAAAGAATGTACCCGAATCCCTGACTCTTAGGGAATGGACCCATGAAATCAATGCCCCATGCATCAAAGACCTCACAGAAGTGAATGAGCTGCATCGACATCATATCACGTAGTCCACAAGTGCCCATCCTCTGACAGTCACTACACCTCTTCACGAATTCATCAGAATCCTTGAATAGGGTAGGCCACCATAGGTCGAATTGGAGTCCTTTCTGTGTTGTTCTCCTCCCATAATGATGTCCTCCTTCCTCAAGCTTGTGGCAGTAAGTGAGGACGTTGTGGTGCTCCTCTTAAGGAATGCACCGATGCTAAACGCTATACCCTCCTTCATGATAAAGGATGGAATCCTCCCAATGGTACAAATTGACCTTCTCAAGGAAAGTCTCAAGCCGCTGTCTGGGCCAACATTGAAGAACTTTCTTAGCAACAAGATAGTTCACAATGTCAATCTGCTCAGATTCCTCAAGATGTTCCAAACGGGAGAGATGATCTGCCACCACATTCTTGACTTTAGGATAATCCTTAATCTCAATGTCAAACTCTTGGAGTAGAAGGATTCATCTAGTCAATCTGGATTTGGCATACTTCTTTGCCATGAGATACTTGATGGTGGTATGATCGGAATAAATAGTCACTTTGGATCCAAAAATATATGATCTAAACTTATCCAAGGAAAATACTATGGTTGGCATCTCTTTCTCCGTGACTGTGTAGTTATGCTGAGAGGAATACAATGTACAGCTAGCGTAGTGAATGGCGAATGTTGATTCGTCCCTCCTCTACCCTAGCACAACCCCTACGGCAAAATCGGAGGCATCCGTCATTATCTTCAATAGGAGAGACCAATCAGGCAGTTGAAGGAAAGGAGCCTCATTAACTAGATTCTTGAGAGTCTCAAAAGATGCAAGACACTTATCATCAACAATAAACTCGGTGTCTTTCGTCAGCTGATTAGACTGAATTGAATAAAACGTCGGTAGAAACTGACATGCCCAAGAAAAGATCGCAACTGTTGTAAGTTCGATGGTGGATTGAGTTTCCTGATGATATCCACCTTGGCCGGATCAATCTCTATACCCATGATGGAGATTTTATGACCAAGCACCATCCCTGAGTCACCATGAAGTGACTCTTCTCCCAAGATTGAACAAGATGGACCTCTATGCATCGCTGAAGCACTCGGTCTAGACACTCAAGACAAGCATCAAACTCGTCGTCGTAGATCGAGAAGTCATCCATGAAGACCTCCTAGCAGTCATCTACCATGTCTGAGAATATGGACAACAAGCACCCTTGGAATGTCATTGGGGCATTACATAGACTAAAGGGCTTCTGTATGAAAGCATAAGTCCCAAATGGATAGGTGAATGTCGTTTTGTCCTAGTCTCCGGGTGCTATGGCCACCTAATTATATCCGGAGTACTCGTCAAGGAAATAGTAATGACTCTTCCTAGCTATCCTCTCTATAATATGATCAATAAAAGGCAGCGAGAAATGATACTTCTTGGTGGCCTGATTCAATCATCTTTAGTCCACACAGACCCTCCAAAAAGTGGGTACCTGGGTAGCGATCTCCTCTCCAAACTCACTCACAACTGTGGTGATGCATGTCTTCTTGGGCACCACATGTCATGGACTAACCCACACGGAGTCGAAGATGGGGTAGATAAAATCGGTACTACACCATTTGGATATCTCTTTCATGACCACTTCTCAAAGATTCGGGTTCAGCCATCACTGGAACTCACGCGGTAGCTTAGCATCCTCTTAGAGATAGATATGGTGGGACCATAGGGACGGGCTTATCCCCTGGAGATCATCTATGCTCCATCATATTGCCTCGCAGATTCTTTCAAGAACCTCCATCAAACGATATTCTTGCTCTCTAGTCAAATTTGTTGAAATATGAGCGGGTACATATCTAGCTCACCCGCAAGGAATCTATACTTCAACAAGTACAGAAAAGGCTTTAGTTATGAGAAGCTGGGACCTGGAAAATCTGTCTTCTGGAATGTCTGCGTGAAAGCAACTAGATCTGAATGTGAGAACTCTCACTGATCTTGAATATCTGGTGAAGTTGGCCCTGTTGATATATCTGTAATTTGTACTAGCTCAGTCTTCAGCCTAGTTGTTGGCTCGGTGGGAATCAGACAAGGAAAGTAATCATAAAAATCATCCTAATCTCTGTATGAATCCGAGGGATCTGAATCATAAGAATAATAAACATATTCTGCCTTACTATCCGGAATGTGGTCATCAGCCTCGAAAGTGTTCTCAGTCAAGAGTGTGCTCTCCGAACTCTCCTCTGCTGGAAGATGTGAATCTATGGTATCTGAAGGTGAGAGAAGAGCTCGTAAAACTGGGTCGGACCAAGCAGCTTCATCATCAGTGATCACAAAGTCGCATTCTTGGTGGATGTCTCGCTCTGCATCTGGCATCTGCTCTGCATCACAAAACTTCTCTGAGCAACCTGAATCTCGTGCTCTGGTCTCGTCAATCATCTCTATTTGTATACTCTCATCCTCGACACGAAAGTACACCTTCCAACTATCATGGTCGGACACCGCCTTGGCTGTGGCAAAGAATGGACATCCTAAAATGATGGGGGTATCTATCACAGACTCAAGGATCTCCATGTCCAACACAACGAAGTCCACAGGGAATTTCAGGCCCTGTATTGTGACGACCATGTCCTTCAACATCCCCTTTGACCTCTTGACAGATCTATCAGCAAATTGAAGAGTTGTCCTGCTCTGTCAAAGAGGGCCAAACTCAAATCCATCGAGTAAGGCTGTCGGAAGGAGGTTGATGGAAGAGTCGTTGTCTAATAGATTATGACCAAATCTCTTCTCATGAATATGGCATCTGACATAGGGATCTCTTGCATCTGTCCTCTTGGCTGGCATACGGTTCTGGATGGGGAAGCATGTGGCATGGGTAAGCACATGGATCTCTGCATGATGGTTCATCTTCTTCCTACGGATGGTGGTCTTCTCTCTCAAGTTCTTTTGGAAGAGATGGATGTGCTCTAGTGCCTCCTATAGAGTCAGCTGTATGTGAAATCGGTCTATCATCTGTTGGATGAACTCTAACTGTTGGTTCTTTTTTTATTTCCTTTTTTATTCCCCTTTGCTAAGAAGAGTGCTTCAGGGAAGGGGAGGAATGGGCCCTCCTCAGATAGAGGGATAGGAAGAGGTTCCTCCTACAGTGAGGGAATGGAATCCATACAAGGGTCATCATGCATCACATATGGACTCGAAGATTAAGAAACCTTTACTTTATTAAATTTTTTGGTGTTTTTCATATTATCTTGAGATACAAGAACTAGAGGAAACACATCTGGAGTAGAAATGGTGGCATCAACACCACCCACAGCATCGATCTTTACGGCATTGGCACCACACTCTAACTCAATATAAGAAATGATGGTGGCATCAGTACCAACGACTGCATTAGGAGAAGCGACGACCATAGTACGGTCGGCTGGATCATCATCCTTGGTGGCATCAGCACAACTGTCATCAACATCATCATTAGCGGCATCAACATCGCTATCCTCCTCGTCTAGCACTCCTGGATCATCAGCCATTGAAATATCACCGAATGACTGACTAGGAGTGGTAGTCTTTGTGAACTATACCAGCTAAGATCTTCCCATCAAGTTGTTTAGGTTTGGCTCGATCTGAGCGGGTATGACGGCCTTGCCCTTTATCATCTCCCTCATCTCCTTCCTAAACTTGTGCATTTCCTACCCAAAGGATGCTTGCTGGTTTGAGAGTAGACGAGCTAGATCATGAAGAGCTGGGTTCTCATAGGGATGGGTTGCCTCGCTGAAAATGAGGCTAGCTCTAGTACTGGTAAGGGGGAGGCTGAGTGAACTATTGAGGTTGTTGTTGCTATCTCTACTATTATCCCTGCTGGTAGCGACGAGGACCCGACTGGTAATATTGTGGCTGGTGGGAGTATTGGGGCTGATGCTGTTGGTGGTTGGTCTGCGCACCCTGAGATGGAAGCGATTGTTGGGACGAGGTGCCTCCAGTAGACCACCTGAATTTGGGACGATCTCGGCGGATCTCAGGCTGATGTCGGTCATAACAAATCCCATTAACTTTCATCAACGTCTCCTACTCGTACGAGGGTGGAGGAAGAATTGCTAGTGGCTGATCCGGTTGGTACACCACCATCTGAGTGTCTCGAGATGGTGTTGGTTGAGTGTAGTGTTGCAGCAACTCTTGGACCGACCGTTCGGATGTGGTGAACCTGTCAGTACTGGGTAGAGTGTTGGGAAGAGCCACTGCTGCTAGGATCAGCCCGTGACCTGAGATAGGGCTAAGAAGCCATTTCTGCCTCCTGGAGACACATGATATGGGTGGGTCTTCAGGTCACTCAAAGTCTATGACAACTGGTCGGTCTACATCATGCCTTGGCATTACTTCTTCTCGATGATCTCTATACGGTCCAATTTCTCGCTAATGATGCCAATGTCAGCTGTTGAAGATTCTGCATGTGCTACTACTGATGAGGAAGTGGATGGATCCCCATCAACCCGTGTTATCCTCTGATAGGACACGACATGTGGTAGGGGCTTCCCCTGAGTGTAGACCCTGGTATGGGACATCACAGTTTAATTCTCGGCCATCTCCTCATAGATGGCCCAAACCTGGTCCTCATCTTTGGCGACGTAGGAGCCCCCACAAGAAGCATTAACAAGCCCCTACAGCTCTGGTGTCAGCCTACAAAAGAAGCTTTGGACTAAGTTGGGCTTGGATATCTCATGGTGTGGACACCAGTCGATGAGCTCACGCAATCAATCCCACGCCTCATGGAACTGCTCATTGGGGGTCATGGTGAAGTTATTGATCAAAGCTCCCTGCATTAGTTCGGCTGAGTGGATAGTACTTATTCAACTACTCTATTTGGAGTTTCTCCCAAGTAGTGACATATCTCCCTAGATGCTTCGGTTAGTAGGCTACTCTATCAACAAGGGAGAACGGAAATGCCATCATCTTGATGGTGTCCTCATCCATGTGTCTATCGTGGATAGTGCTGCAGATCATATCGAACTCTTGCAAATGTAGATGCAGCTCCTCGGTGGTTAGCCCATGAAACTTGGGCAAGAGCTGAATGGTCTGGGGGCCGAGCTTGAAGTCGCTTAGAATCTCCAACAGCTGGATCTAGCGATAAGTGAGGGTTGCATCAGGGTTGTTCAATTGTCTCATCGTACTAGTAGATTGGGTTAGCTCCTACAGTTTCTTCTAATTGTCCTCCTGCACCTCCTCCACCTGCGGGTATGTCTCCATCGGATGGTCTCTGCGGCTGATCTCTGTCGTCTTGCATCTACACTAACTCACGACGCACCTCTACCATGAACGCTCCTTGATCCTGAATCTGTCGATGCATCGTCTCAAGGGAGGCTAACAATATGTTGTTGATGGTGCCCTGATCAAGAACATACGTGGAACTCTGGGGCTATCCATCGGTGCGCCCCTCACTGTTGGCCATCTCACGGGTCTCTGCAAAGTCAAAAGACCCCAACTCATGTGTCGTTAAATGAACAAATAGTTGTGTTGCTGGTCTCTGCTCGGGAACCTCAGGACTGGAAGGATGGTCGATGGGGAATAGGGCAGAATCGAACTCAGTTTCGGAGAGTGGGTCTAAGCTCTCTGAAACCTCCCTAGATGAGTGGGTCGGAGTGCTCGAGAACGGTGCTACCAAAGGAAGCCTAAGGGGTCTCTGGCCCATCCTCGTGATGTAGGGATGAATGCGGATGAGATATGGAAAACAAACACAAGCAAAACTCAAACCCCCAATTCACCTACTCAACACGAGAGCTGATGACCGTGAAGGTTTGATCGTTTATCTTGTCAATTTTATTTTAGGTGATGAATCAGTCTTATAGAGCAATTAAGAGAGCGGTTAGGAACCCGATGCTTCCAGAAGACTGGCCCAATCCCAAAGCTAGATCTTTCCCAACTAGTATGAATTGCAGACCGTTTACCGGCTACCCGATCAATTCGATCTGCTAAGGATGCCGCGGCCCGCTTTACCGGATACTAGAGAGATTCTTACTAGAGAACGACTAATCCCAAGACCAGTAGTCTAACATAAGTTCAGGTGTGGCTCTACTCAAGTGTGCGGGTGATGAAACTCGATTTCATCATCTTAATTTGTCTATTTTCCCTTTCGCTTAAACATGTGTCAATAAAAAACCAGACAAAACCATGTAAATATCAAAGTCATTGAATAAATTAAAAACACAAAAAATAGCAAAATTAAAAATCATGGTGTTTTCAACCTTAGAAACACTCTCAAAAATATTTTCTACCTTTATCTGACCTCATCTCTATTTTGGTCAACATGAAACTTGTAGATCTCATCGAGATCTACAACTTTCATGTTTTGAGTTTTCCCAAATTCGGTCATCTACACCCTCATAAATCACTTTCTTCATCGTAATAATCTGATTGGGTCACGTGGCTCTTTCTGGTTGAGCCATGTGGCCGCATATCCTCGCACCAGGCGCCCTGGTCCAACAGTTGTTGGATTGCGGTCTGGGTTCTTCAATCTCAACCATTCTTTCCCGCAACCAACGTCAACCATCTGATCAAAGCCTGGGATCCATCACGACCCTCCATCAACGCCTCACCCACAGCACAACACGTGGCAGCTTTTGCGCCCTTCGATCCAGCTCTAGAATCAATATTATCCATCCGTTAGCGCTGGACTCTCAAAGTGCCACATGTTTTCCCCATAGCCATCAGATCCCCTTCAAGATGCTTCCATCCCGGTCGCTCATTTGCACTCTCATCCTCACTATCCGATCCACTCAGATTTTTCATCTCATCTGTTTGTCCCTGTCATTCGCTCAGCTCTCCACATGGCTCAATCCTCGGTCCTCCGATCATGCCGCCCTAGATCTAAATCTAGCCAGTCATTAGTGCCTTGATCTTGGCCGTTGGATCACAAGATCCAACGGCTAAGAACCCATCGTCAACCTCCAGACACCCTTACACCCACGTTCTCCACTTCACAATGTCGCTTTCCCCTTCCTTTTTCCTCCTTCTCCTCACCCATCATCTCCACTTCCCGACGACCCCACAACATAGCCCGGTCATCCCTTCTTCTCGCAGGCAACCACTCACCTCACTACTCCCTCTAGTTCGCTCCCTATTCCCCATCCAACCCACGTCTTCAACCACTCAGAACCGCCTCTTTGGATCTTCAAATACCCCATCTCCGCCCAATTTCTCGATCATTCACCTTTACACGGGGCCACGCCCTGCATTCCTCCATTTCTCGGTGACAACGAGGAGGAGATATGGAGCGCGAAGATGACATTTGCCCCTGGTGTTGACCCCGGTTGATGTCAGCCAGGTCTGCGGTGGCTCTGCCCTGCCAAGCTACCACCATTAGTTGCGGTGGTCGAGCAATGACAAGAGCGTCTCCCCGACGCTCGAGCCCAAGCTCCGCTCTGCCCGACCTCACGTAAGCTCCTCTGTTCCTCTTTGTAATTTCAATATCTTTTTGCTTAATTAATTAGGACTCTCCTCTCACTATTGTTGTTCATTGACTATCCCAATAGTTCCACCTCGCCTCCACCATTCACGCGTCACCCTTACACCCCCTTCTCCTTCCTCCATGACCATAGACCATCCCGACCCCCTTCTTCTTCGATTCACTAGAGAAGATGATCAAGGCCGATCGCCTTCTTCGCTCGCATAGCCTCCACTCCGTCTCAATTCACACACATGCCTTAGTATACACACTTCGTCTATGAATCTAATTGTGCAGGTGCTTGAGTCATCAATGGTCGGAGACCTCGTCGAAGTCCTCTTGATGAGCTCCGCTTCCATCACCGGAGCATCAAGGGGCTTCTCCAAGCATCGTTGCAGCTCGCCCGAATCTCCAGCTCCATGGACGATCACTCAGGAGGTTTTGGGGAGCTCTGTAGAGTCCGAGCAAGAGAGGCGGAGCTCCAGTGGTTACGCCGGAGACCAGAACCCGCCGCCAGTCGCAGCAGAGGAGAAAGGAGTAGGCACCGCTGGATTCCTCCTCCCCGGAGCTCATCCAACAACGTAGAAGCAGCCACGTTGACCTCTCGCGCAACTTCCAGCTACCATCCGATCTTGATGATCGGACGGTCTTCGATAGTCCACATGGTACAACCAGAGTCTAGCCGAACCTCGGCATTAAACCAGCCAGCTTGGGTATCCTGAGCCAATTCCGAGCCGAACCGAGCCCAAGTCTCAAGGCTCGTACCTTCCAAGTCTAGCCGAAGCTGTTCCAAGCCTTCTCCGAGCATGATTCTTCACCGAGCCTGGAGCACATATGACGGTCATGTGTGGTCAGGATAATTTGCAGGAAGGCCCAGCCAACATCTCCAAATTAGAATCAAATCCTGAGCTCACATGCAAACCACATGCGTCTGGGGAAGTTTGCTTTTGCACTAATACCCTCACAGGTTTTAGTAATTGCAAAAATACCACCATTCGTGTGGATCATTTAGAGGGAAAGTCCCACACTTAACTGTATTTTCATTTTAGTCCCTCACAGGGACTTGTTTTCTATTTATCTTTCATGTTTTCTCGCATTTATGTCCCTGGCTTCACACGTGTATGTCCTGAGCATCTTAGCTCCTATTGAGTCGATTTTAGTGGCATTTTGAAGCTCATTTTATCATCTCCTTAATGGCATGTTTATATTTCAGATTTGACACTATGAATTTCGAGATATTATTTCATTACCTCAGTGTCTTTATTTCAATGCTTCTCATACCTTATTTGTACATAAATGAAAATAGCTTCATTATTTGATGTTGATTTGACCTATGACTAAATGGTTCAAGTATTCTTATAATTCGAGCATATTTTTGTGTTGCATTTCATCGCATCTATTTTCATGATAGAAATAAAGTAAAAAAATGCATATTGACTTGCTTCCATGCATTTCATCGACCTAATATTATTAATCTGAGAGGTTTGTGTCCCTGAGTTCGACCTTGGGCTTGCCCAAGTAAAATATAAATACAACCATCTGATTCTACTGACATATTAATTAGATGGTTTTTGACGGGCCAAATTTAGCCTGAGTACAATGACAAACTAAGTGTTGGTGTCTTAGCCAAATTTAGCCCGATTGCAATGACAATCTAAATTTGCGGTTCGTCAATTGGTGTCGTTGCCGGGGACAGGGCTCATCTTTGGTCTTGTTTGGATTTTATTTATTTAATTAAGTCTTTAACGTAGGTCAATTTGTTCATTTATCTTGCATCATAAAAAATTCTTTTCGATTGATATCTAACATTTGTTTTCTGTGGCAGGGGCCTTGGAGTTCAAGTAGGCGAGGAGCATGTGCTTCCCCCGCTGCAAGGAGCCGCAAAAGCATTCTTGGAGCAAGTCGAAAAAAAGTGATTTTGCATATCATTCCACTCATGTAATAATTGTCTTTACAACGGTCTTCGATCGAAGACTCGCACTTGAAAATGAACGAATTATATGTGGTTGTGTGGGGATCATCCCCACTTGAGTGTCGACCTAGGACCAGGCACGCGGCTCTTCGAGCTTCTTTCACCTTCATTTTCTACGTGCTTGCTCGTAGGTAGGACACACTTTAAACAAAGATGCACATAGCATCGCTTCACTTAGCCAAATTGACAAAATGTTCTCCCTCGCTAAAAGAAGCATGTTAGGTGCGGTTTTCAATCGACTTGTATACATATGATTTTGGTTTTCAATTCAATCTGAGTTTTCATGTATTTTTGCTAAGGCATTGCATGTTTTCTCGCTTAGCCTAGATCATGGTTTTTATCGATTGCATGGCTTTTCTCAACTCCCCCTCCTAGCTTGATTACCTAGGCTAATGGGAAATGGGAATGGGTGGTAGACGATGATTGTTTGATTTATGTGCTCACCTTAATTCAGTAAGAAAAATAAATTGGGACTGTTAATTGCAAGTCAACCTAAAAAATAGAATAAAATCTTGTTTTGAGAGAGCAACACCCGTGTTTATGCAGCTGATTTTATTTGACATTTTACCCGTATAAACTAGAATGTTTTAATCACCGATAAAACTGACAAGATAATCAACCAATATTTGTTGGTTTTACGTGTGAGTCAGTGAAATAAAAGGGGTGTTGCATGCTTGTTTGAGCCGTGGACGTTCTGAAACCCTCCCTTAGCCCTAGGTACTCCATTGATCTCCGAAGATTCATCCTCTCATTTGTATATCCATCTGACTTCTTCGTTCACCTCGGGTCTCTTCCAGCATCAACTCTCAATCTTCATACTTAGGCTACTTTCAGCCTAAGTATAGGGGGAGCCCGAGTCCCCGTGATTTTTCTACTCATCTTTGCTTGCCTCACTACTTAGGTTATTTCTAACCTAAGTATGGGGGAGCCACTTCTGTTTCTGTATATTTTTCTATATTTAAATGGACCTATGGACCTATATCATCTAATTCTATGAGAACATAGAAAAGTTTAAGTATAGGGGGTATACCGTATATACAGTATATGCACTTTAGCTATATTATGAAAAAATTTAAAAAATTTAAAACTTTTTTTGGCTAAAGTAAAATCCTTCAAATTAAGTGGACAAAATGATTTTTAAGGCTTTCTATATTATGTTACAATATCTTTATAATATATTTCTTGAAAATATGTTGAAAATCTTTTTTGTGTGACATGGTTTGGAAAATGATTTTCTTTCAAGGAAGATGGGTCTAACTTGTGTTCTAACCTTAAATCCATAAAAATGAGAAAAATCCAAAAATCCTTTAAGAGTCAAATTAACTACTAAACCCAAATAAGTAGTCGCGTTCAGTGAGGGTTCGCCCTTAACAGAGTGGGTTGTTTATAGGACATCACGGTCCTCAAGCAATGGGCTCCGGCCTGTACTTACACCCATACTGGCTGAATGCAGATGCATCTACTTAATTGAGTTTAGGCAGTTATGATGTCTCTTAAAGTAAGAAAAAATATAAATATAAATATAAATAAATAAATAATGAAGATGAAGGAGTTGGATTAATTCCCTTGCATATACACTTCCGCCCAGAATCTGAAATGCTCAAGGAAACTTGGTTTATGAGGTTTTGAGATTTTAGGTTAACCAGCCTTAACCATCAGAGTCTTAGACTTAATCATCCACATTTTCTAGGTTTCTAGATTTGCGTGCTATATTGCATGCTTAATCTCCGACCACAAGAATATGATCAGCACATCACATGCACGACTACAGTTTCGATGAGATGAGTTGACTCTTCACTTGAGGAACTTGGATGAGGGATTCGAGTCTGGACTTGATCTAATGATGCTTGAGGAAGGGATAAAATCTTTGAAGGCTTCATGAAACTTGAGTGTTAGCAGCTTTAGCCAGTATGAGAACTTGGTTCTTATACTAATCTCTTGAGATTGACCTAAGTGCCAGGGTGTGAAATAAATAAAAATGTTGATAAATATGCGCCAACTCTTGGTAAAAGCAGTGGAGATAGCCAAAAATATTACAAAGTAATGAAATGTCAAAGAAAAGCTCTCATTACACAAAGTTAAATTTCAACAAGAGCTTCCACCAAAGGTGAGCGCTCCCAACCATTTCAAAGTGTCCACTTGAACCATCGCTATTAGGACCAGGAGTCGGCTTGCACCAAAAAAGGGCTCTGCATTGTAAATGCTACAAGTCTGGGTGTAGAAGGTACGATAGATACTCAAAAAAGACACACCCTGGTGTATTCCCGGGAAAACAAGTGCAGACGGCTCCAACTTCTCTTGATGGACGCACTGATCAACATTAAAAATATGTGTTGCATAATAAGGCACTAGTGAGAATCCTTATTCCAATGAGAGGGAGAAAAGAAACGACACAATCCTATGCCTTGATCACTGGCCTTCCATCTACACTTTCAGGTCTGACAACTAAAGAGACGGTGTATTGGATGCAAGATTTGATTTATTCCCTAGTGTTGAGGATTGAATCCTTAGGAGAATTTCTTGAACCAAGACCACATGTGACGTTTTGACTCGACTCTCATGAACGCAGTAAACATTACATGTCATATCCTTAGTTTATATGTACACCAGAGAGAGTCTAGATAACTAGAGGAATTGGATGCATATTGATTAAGGTTGGGTTGAGCTTTAAGATTTTGGATCTCTAAATTTGAGAAGACTTGACCAGATCGGATCTTGTACGCACATGAACAAGGGGGTTAATTCGGTTCATTCATTTTCTTCTATGCTCGGGGACGAGCATAGTTTAAGTGTAGGGGTGATGAAACTAGATTTCATCATCTTAATTTGCTTATTTTAACCCCCTTGCTTAAACTTGTGTCAATAAAAACCAGACAAAAACCATGTAAATATCAGAATCATTGAATAAATTAAAAACACAAAAAATAGCAATATTAAAAATCATGGTGTTTTTAACCAACACTCTCAAAAATATTTTCTACCACTGTTTGACCTCATCTCAGTTTTTGGTCAACATAAAACTTGTTGATCTATCGAGATCTACAACTTTCATGTTTTGAGTTTTTCCAAATTCGGCCATCTACACCCTCATAAATCACTTTCTTCATCGTAATAATATGATTGGTCCACGTGGCTCTTTCTGGTTGAGCCACGTAGCCGCATATCCTCGTGCCACGCACCCTGGTCCAACAGTCGTTGGATTGCGGTTTGGGTTCTTCAATCTCAGCTATTCTTTCCCGCAACCAACGTCAACCATCCGATCAAGGCATGGGATCCATCATGGCCCTCCATCAACGCCTCACCCACAACACGACATGTGGCAGCTTCTGCGCCCTTCGATCCAGCTCTGGAATCAATCTTATCCGTTCGTTAATGATGCACTCTCAAAGCGCCACGTGTTTTCCCCGTAGCCATCCGATCCCCTTCAAGATGCTTCCATCCCAATCACTACACTCTCATCCTCACCATCCGATCCACTCTAATCTTTCATATTAGTCGTTTATCCCCGTCGTTCGCTCAGCTCTCCACGTGGCAACATCCTCAGCCCTCTAATCATGCCGCCCTAGATCTAAATCTGGCCAGTCAATAGTGCCTTGATCTTGGTCGTGCATCACAAGATCCAATGGCTAAGAACCCGTCGTCAACCTCCAGACGCCCCCGCACCCACGTTCTCCACTTCACAATGCCTCTTTCCCCATCCTTTTTCCTCCTTCTCCTCACCCATCATCTCCACTTCCCGACGACCCCACGACGTAGCTCGGTCATCCCTTCTTCTCACGGGCAACCACTCACCTCACTACTCCCTCTAGTTCGCTCCCAATTCCCCATCCAACCCATGTTACACCCCCTTTTCCTTCCTCCATGACCATAGACCATCCCGACCCCCTTCTTCTCTGATTCACCGGAGAAGATGATCAAGGTCGATCGCCTTCTTCGCTCGCATGGCCTCCACTCCATCTCAGTTCACACACATGCCTTAGTATACATGCTTCGGCTATGAATCTAACCGTGCAGGTGATTGAGTCATCAATGGCCGGAGACCTCACCGGAGTCCTCTTGACGAGCTCCGCTTCCATCACCGGAGCATCGAGGGGCTTCTCCAAGCATCGCTGTAGCTCGTCCGAATCTCCATCTCCCTGGACGATCACTCAGGATGTTTTGGGGAGCTATGTAGAGTCCGAGCAAGAGAGGCGGAGCGCCAGTGGTTACGCCGGAGACTAGAACCCACTGCCAGTCGCAGCAGAGGAGAAAGGAGCATGTACCGTTGGATTGCTGCTCCCCGGAGCTCATCCAACGACGCAGAAGCAACCACGTCGACCTCTCGCGCTTCTTCCAGCTACCGTTTAATCTTGATGATCGGACGATCTTCGATAGTCTACGTGGTACAGCCGGAGTCTATCCGAACCTAGGCACCAGACTAGCCGGCTTGGGTATCCTCAGCCAATTCCAAGCTGAACCGAGCCCAGGCCTTAAGGCTCGCATCTTCCAAGCCTATCCAAAGCTGTTCCAAGCCTTCTCCGAGCTTGAATCTTCACCGTGCCTAGAGCGCATGTGCCGGTCACGTGTGGTCAGGATAATTTGCAGGAAGGCCCAGCCAACTTCTCCAAATTGTAATCATGTCTTGTGCTCACATGCAGACCATGTACGCCCAGGGTATTTTGCACTAATACCCTCGCGGGTTTTAGTAATTGCAAAAATACACCCGCACATGTGGATCATTTATAGGGAAGGTCCCGTACATTATTTATTTGCATTTTAGTCCCTCCTAGGGACCTGTATGCTATTTATCTTTTATGTTTTCTCGCATTTATGCCCCTCGCTTCACTCGTATATATATTGAGCATCATAGCTCTAATTGAGTCGATTTCAGTGGCATTTTGAAGTTCATTTTATCGTCCCCTTGATGGCATGTTTATATTTCACATTTGATATTATGAATTTCGATGTATTATTTCAATAGCTCACTGTCTTTATTTCAATGCTTCTCATGCCTTATTTGTACATAAATGAAAATAACTTCATTATTTGACCCTGATTTGACCTATGATTAAATGGCTCAAGTATTCTTATAATTCAGGCATATTTTTGTGTTTCATTTCATCGCATCTATTTGCGTGATAGAAAGAAAGTAAAAAAATGCATATTGACTTGCTTGCATGCATTTCATCGACCTACTATTATTAATCTGACACTTAATTAAGTTAATTTAAGTTCAAATATTACAAGAGAGACACGTGTCCCTGAGTTCGACCTTGGGCTTGCCCAAGTAAAACATAAATGCAAGCATCTGATTCTACTGACATATTAATTATATGATTTTTGACGGACCAAATTTAGCCCGACTGCAATGACAATCTAAGTGTTAACTCTACACAATTAAAAGGCTAAATTTGTGGTTCGTCAGCGGGTCACTCTTTCGCTCGAGCAAACCAAACAATGAAGGGGTGAGTCTCTCCAAAACAAGTATTTTTAGATGAAGTGTATTTTAGGGTTGAGCTTGAACTAGCAATCCCATATTTTAATGATTTCTCTTTTTTTAGGTATTTTTCATTAACAAACAACGCCTAACAAAATTTTCGATTTCCGAGGGTTTATTTAAGTCCAAAAATTGGGGGAGGAAGTTGAAAAAACTTATGCACGATCAAACACTATGATGCAAGTAAGGTAAGAGACGTGTACCTGTCGCCATCACTCCACATGCAGGATGATCCACATATAAATTAAAGACAGAATTAAAACTAATCTATATGATGCATGAAGAAAATGACCTTAAACGAGCAACTTCTAATGATCGCGAAGAACAATAATTAGCCAATCAGATCAAGTCCAGAGTTCGATCTTGGGAACCACTCGGTACCCACACAGCGGGTCCTACTAGCGTTGTATGCGGTTCCTCATGACACTGGACTCGAATCGAATTAAACTAACTTTTTATATGAATTGTTAATAAGGTCCAATTACGATCTATAGGTGAAGCAATCTATTATGGATTAGGCCTTAATTATTTACATAGTAATCAAGAAAAATCCTAAGTCTAAGGGCCAAAATCTTTGAAAATAAAATAACACGATAAAATAAAACTGGCGAAAAATACGGTGAGGTCCTCCGAGCGCATCGGTGCTCAGCGAAACAGACCCCGATAAGTCTAATAGAGTCCAAAGAGTCCAAGTGTCATGTATTATTAAAACAATAATAATAAAGCTGAAAATAAGCTAACTAACTACTCTAACCAAACTCTAAAGCCTATAACTGTCTCCTACTCTTCTCCTACTCCTCCTCGGGCGCACGTCTCCTCCAAAGTGTCCTCAGGCAATTCCTCGCATGAAAAGAGAAACACAAATAGATCAGAAAGCAATTATAACAGATAAAGATAAAAATATACAAAAAAAACTGAAAAAACTACTAAGTTGTGCTCCCCAGCAAAGGCACCATTCTGATGACACGAGAACCCAGATCGGCTAAGATGGAAAAATAAGCAAGTATCATTGTTCCTAGCCAATCAATTCGGTCAATAAAAAAAGTAGAAACCACTCAAGTCAAGCAATCAAAGCACAAAACTAATGTTAGCGATCTCCGCTATTTATTTAACATGGTATAATGACTAGGGTCGAACTCAAGGAGCATGAGAAATCCTTCAAAGTAGTCAGTTTTCAAACAAGAAAATGCATATTTTTGTTAATTTTGGATTTTTGCAAATTTTTATAATTTTTAATTGAAGAAGGCAAGAAAGAAAATAGAGCAATGAAGTAAACAACCAAGCTTCTGCAATTTTTATTTAAGACTAAAATGCTCAGAAATCAAGGATAAAAATGTTTCTATGTTTTTCAATTATTCAGGTGTTTTTGTAATTGTATGGGGTTTTTCTAGTTTTTATGGTATTTTATAAAAATCAAGGGTAAAACAGGTAAACAGTGCACATTTAGGACAATATTGCAAATTAAAAATAGCTTAAGTGCCCTAATGTATTGGGAAATAATTTTATTGAAAAAAGAAAAAATACTACAAATAGGAACTGAAAGTTTTTTGTTTTTCTAGAATTTTTAATGATTTTTATGAGTTTTTGAGTTTTTTGTAATTTTTAGGGGTTTTACAAGGGATTTTGAAGCAAAAATGGTATTGGAAATAAAACATACAGAAACAAACACTCACTAATTTTTTTGAATTTTTCAAATAATTTTTATAATTTTTATGTATTTTGTAAAATACATAGTAAGATTTTTATGGGGATTTTATTTTAAAAATAAACTTCTTAACAAAATTAATCCCAAAAATCACAATAAATATTACACGTTAGCAGGAGCTAACCGTAATATTTATATAATTTTTGAGCTTACTTTGATAATTATTTGATTAAAAACACAACACACAGCTTGTAGGGACCTCGTTGTAATTATAACAAAGTTTATAGGCCAATAAAATAACTCAGATGAAAAGCACAGAGCGAAAGGTGCAAAAAATCCAGTAAATAAACATGCATGCGTAATGTACCACGCACATGGGTATATATGCAAATATCAGACTAATTCCATGCAAAACATAACATCTTTGAAGTTCAAGATAGATAATGCAAATACACCACAAAGTCACATGGGACGGCACATGAGTTCACCCATAGAGGACTCAAATGCAAATACCACAAATAGCAAGGGCCCACATGTAAAATAACCACACTATTTTAAACTGCAAATATTTACTGGATTGAATGATAAAGATAAAATAGAGAGGGGCCTAAGAATAAATTACCCCTTTATTGGGCGCGATCCAATGGTTGATGATGATCCATTTATGATCGGACAGCTGAGATGGGTGGATACCCCTTCAACGGTGGAGGGCGCAGATAAGATACTCAGATGGATCAGACGACGAAGGCTTTTTCGTAGACGAACCATCACAATTAGAACTAGGAAGACCCTCGATCAGACGGTGTAGGAGGCGTTAGGAAGAACATGTAAGAACTCACCTCCGACGAGTTTCGATCGACTCTAGCACGTATCTCCGACATCCTCACGAGCTGCTGAGATATGGAATCGGTCGTTGATGAAGCTCCGCAGCTGCAGGATGGCTTAGAAGGGTCCGAGACTGAGTAGGGGTCCTTGGGGGTGCTTGGTCGATATGGAGCTCTCCTGTGGCATGCTGCACTCAAACCCTACGAGAGGAAGGTTCTTTCTCGGAGGGATGCTCCGGTGAAGGTTAGTGCGAATTGTGATCAGAAACGACGGCGGAGGGTGGATGGACCAGGTTGTGCGTGGGTGAAGGAAGGGACCTGTAGCTCTACTCCAATCTGAAGATTGGAACAGAGAGAGGGGGTGCGGAGCGTGATGCAGAAGCGAGGTGAGATCGATGTGAGGCGTACAGGAGTCGGGGTACGGCAGAGATATGGAAAACATAGGTTTATCGGAGCTACTCTGTTCGGAGATGAAACTATGATTCAATTGAATGGGGAAATGAGATACCTAGAGATGGAGGAAGACGCATGGGGTTGCAGACAAACGTCCATAGTGGTCTTGGCCTCGATGTCCGGTGCAGCCAGAGGATCTGCTCCTCGCGGTGGAGTTGAGGTTGCACCTCATCAAATTTAGGACTATCACGCTCCAAAAGCTTCCCACGCCCTCCCTCTCGCTCGTTTTCACTCTGGGAAACGTAGACGATTATGCAGGAGGTGGTGGCGCAACCAAAGTTGGAGGAAACAGAGGGTGAGGCGCATGATATATAGGCGTGAGGGTCTGAGAAGACGGGGAAGGCGCCTGCGAACCGAGGCGCGGATCGAGCAGGGAAACAATAGGAGAGGGTTAGGGATCCTCCCTCTCGACTCGGAGCAGGAGCTCGGGTGAAATGGATGTCGGATCAGGTGGCTAAAATTGGGAGAAATCGGTACAAAATCCGATTCGATGAAAAAGGGGGTCCAGGGGGGGCCAGTTGACCATGGTCAACAATATGATGTGGCCTAATCAGAAGGGGCCTAGGATACAGACAAAATACACTACATGACAAAACAGAGGAGAGAAATAAAGATAATTACATAAAAATAATAATGAATTTAAATGAAAATATGAATAAAATGGAAAATGTTTCTTTTTCTCAAGGAGTTTTTCTATGATTTTTAATTATTTTTAGGAAAAATAAACTAGTGTATATACCATATATAGTGTTATATACATGTATAATATACCTATGTATTATGTACAATCATTTTTATTTTGTTGTTTTTATATAAATACCCCAATTTTATATTTTATTTATTTTCAACATACTTTTAGGAGTACAAGATAATTTTTGTTTTATTTTTATGGATTATTTGCAAGTATAGAATAAATAGTGAATATTAAGTATATATATGTGTTTTGTACAATGAAAGTAGATTTTTATTCTTGTTTTTATTTGATTTTTCTGATTTATATTTTCTCTTACTATTAGAAATATATACAAGGAGGTAAAAATAATAATTTACTTTAATTTGTTAAAAATAATTATTTATACACATAGGTAGTATGTACAACACAACCGATACATGTAATGTAGAGAAATAAGTAAAACCATCGAATACCTCAAAGATCGGGTCATCCTCGCGAGGGTCGTCAAGGTGAGAAAACTCAGACTCAATAAGATCAGAAGTATCAGAAGACTCGATCTCGTTATTTGACAGATCGGATATACTCCCAGAAAGCGAAAGCGAGTACATAGGGTACGTGGCATCCTCCCACAAATAACCCTCAGGGAGTAATGTAAAATCATCAGTGAGGAAAGAGGAATCAGAATCGAGCCAGGGATCTAGCTGCCAACTATCAAGTCCTCCAAAAATGTATCGACATCATCAGATGGGATGACGCACAGCTCAAAGATGCGACCATCTAGATCTGTCAAATCAAAATGGTATACCTCATCAAGCTCTCTATGTTGAGATTGATCCAAATGTGTATCTGAATCTGAGAGGATCTTCTGAAGAATGGACATTGAATCAGCTGGACATGGACACTGAAATGACTAAAAGGACGGCTGGGATGTGGGATCCTCCTCCATTTCTTGGGATACTAGCAGATCTGGAATCCAAGAATATATGATGTGAAAGTGCAGGACTGGCTCAAAATATGGCTGTAAAACCAACGAGAACTCGACCAATGTATGGCTCTAGGAACTCGCAATGGTGATCAAGACGTTCGTCATCTGAAATGTAGTAGAATCCACATCCTCTGACTGGTGTGTGCTACCGGAATCGGCATGAAGTGCCACACACTCAACTTGTGTCATATATCCCTAGTGTGTTGTCTAGACTATAACATCTGATGAATATGGAATGCCTGAAAGTGCTCCCAAGATTGTCTCAAATAAATCCATGTCAGGACTGTGGTGTGAACCACAATACGAGGTAATGACTAATGCAATCTGCTCTGCGGTCATCCCCCTAATGGAGATCTAAACAAGGTCAGACCTCGAGATTTCGTGATCTGGAAATCTCCTCAATAGGCCAACAAACCTAAGCCATGAATCTCTCAATGGCTCCTGGGGGTCAATTGAAAAATCTTGAATACAAGACCGCATCAACTCTACTCTACGATGGGGGTAAAATATTTGCAAAAACAACACCCGAAGGTCACCACATGTAGCAATCTTCCTCCCCAACTCTCGGTGGCATCTCAAAGCTCTAGTCTGAAGTGAGAATGGGAAGGTCATTAGCTGCAACTCCTCAGAAGTGATATCTAAATATGCTCGTGATCTACAAAACTCCTCAAACTCAGTAAGATGTAAATATGGCTCCTCATGCACATCCCCTGAAAACTTTGGCAGTAGCCAAATGAACTCTAAGTATAGAATGAAGGGACTCATTGTAGAAGCTGACTGCACTTCCTCATTGGGTTGCTCATCCATCATCCCATAATAGAAGTCATCTAACACTCGCAACTGCTCAATGTGATCTCCAATGGAATGCACTCTCATCCCAAGCATATGGTCAGTCTAATCTCCACGGGCGTTAAGCACAACATACCCAATAGAAAGAGGGAATGGGGAGGGGGAAGAAAGAGAAGGAGACGAGAGGTCGATCAGGGTCTCAACCTCCCTAGAAAGCGATCGAAGATGATGGGAATTAAGATAAGACGACACAAGATATGGCTGAAATGGAGTATGGCCCATCATGACGAGAGGAAAGAAGTGAAGGATATGGTTAGATCCTCAAGCGCATCACGGAAGCGTCATCGTCGTATCGGATACGACGAAGAACGACTAGTCGCACTAGTTGTTCTATGCACCGGAAATTTAAAAAAAAAATTATGCGACGAAACCACATGATCCAAGAACACTTCTCAGATCGTTTTGTCTAAACCACAAACAAGTATTAGGGTTACCTCTTGAAGCGTGGTTGCGATCGAGTATCTAAACAAAGAGACCTCCTGCCTCAAGTACGATCCGACGGAGGAGACGCTTGGGAGCGTGAGGATGAACCGCGTGCTTCTCGCAATCCATGTTGATGATCCAAGCGGTGGATCTCTTGATCTCGACACACGAGATCCGACGTCTTCTTCATGAGCGGGGCGCACCGAAGGAGACAGAGATACACGAGCAAACCATCGGGAAGCATAACGACGATGTCGCGGCGATGGAGAACCTCTCTAGGGCATCCATGGTGGACGACCATGAGAGGGAGAGAGAGAGAGAGAGAAAGAGAAAGAGAGAGAGATTTGCTTCTCAAATATTGTGTGTATGTGTGTAAATAAGAGCAATGGGGTGCCTCTCCTTTTATAGGGTTTTGGGATCCGTGGATCTCAATCTATAGGATAACACAAATCCAATGGTTCACATTAATTTGTGTTTCTTTCAATGGTCATGATTTGTTGCTAAAAACACAACAACAATTAATTTAATTTAGATTAAATCTATATTGATAAATCAACATAATACAATCACCAAATTAAATCAATCCACATTGGAGATAATGGAAAGGAGGCTCCTCCCTTCCATATTGGTGGTCGTCCCCCCTCTCCTATTAGGAAAGGGAGATTCCAATGCAATCTCCATGATTGCATATATCTCCAATATTTCCAACAACTTTTGTTGCAAATTATTTCACAAAAATAAATTCAATTTATTTTGTGAACTTGAAATCATGCCATTGGAAATTTGTGAAACACATTCACAACCCAAAACAAAATGTAAATTACATTTTCAATTTAATGTCCAATGTGAATCCAATTCACATTAACATTTAATTAACAAATGTAAATTACAAACATCTCTCTCTTATATATTATAAATCACATTTATAATATATTTGATTAATATGGATATTGCTATCCACATTAGTCATATCCATGATAATTAAATCATATTTAATCATCTTGGATCTCTATTCTCTTGTGTCCAAATAATATGAATCACATTTACATTATTTACATCTTTGATAATTAAATCACATTTAATTATCTAAGATAACTCTCTTTATAATATAAATCAAATTCATATTACTCATGATAATTAAATCACATTTAATTATCCATTTTCTCAATGCTCGGATACATTTATCAACAATAGAATTATCCTGAACTCTTTCAAGGATAATGCGCTTTCTCCGCAGATACTTGGAGATAAGGACAGGGCGATTGTATTGCTCCACGTATAGTGACTTGGATATTGAGATCATATCTCAAATCCAGATCGCGGGCCTCCCATAGATGCTTGATCAGATCAAGATCGCAAATCTAATCTTCTTATTGTATCTGAATCACATTCAGATAAATGTCCAACATTTGGACTAAGATCAGATTACTTCTCTACTGAGAGGAGTCACTAAAATCTAGACCCGTTTCATCACTCCCTAGGAATGGAAGCGTCATGGTTATACAATCGTTTATGATCACATCACCCTCAGGTATTCCCAATACCTGTACATCCTGCATACTGGAAGACTCAGATTAAACCTGAAGTATTTGATCAACTTATACTATCTACTTCATGGTTTTATCAGTAAGTTTCTCATTCGATCATTGGGAGTCGGTATCGATCATATACTTTCCAAAAGCATATATCATACCTAGGTCTTGATCATATACTTTCCAAAAGTATATATCAAACCTACAAATTCAGTCAAGCTTCCAAAGCGAGACGACCGTGCACGGAATTTGATTCTTCCCAATATCTCATGAGTGAGCTCATGTCTTTCGGTTCAGTAAATGAACATGTATGGTCCCTTTGAGAGATCGTATTACTCATATGCCCTTATATGTACACCAGCGCGCCGGTGTATAGACCTTGGTTAGGTCATCAACCTATTGGTCTGCCAAATGTACATACTCAGACATATAGCAACATATCTGTCTCCGGTCAGAGGATGTGTGCCTATATCATGACAGCATACGATATAGGACTTTGGTTATCTCGATCTCGTTAAGCCAACTCTTTGACCTAACTAATCTGACACCTCCGAATCTCTATTCCTATGCAGAGGACCTGCATCAAGAGGTCAGTCAGACATCAGCCTTTAGAGATAAGGATTGCCATCTCCTACTCAGGTTGGAGATCATCTCTTAACAATCATTTGACGGTGCTCGATGAGTCCTCAATCTAACTCTTTAGATATTCATCCAAGCACCAGCCTCTATGATTCAACAGTTGAATCAACAGCTGTATGATCATCAAGATGGCCATGGTACATAACCCTAATTGTACTAAGGGACCTATTATGCAAATTATTTATTCTTCATTTCAGATCAGGGAATGATATTTGCAATAACATTTATTGCATAATGGCTCGCCGTGGGCTCGCATTTCCAACAATCTCCCACTAGCCCAAAGAGCCATTGATGAGCTAATCATTTAAACCCGCACTCATGTGGCAATCATAGGCTATTTAAAAATAGCTAGGTAAGCTGATCAGTCACTCTGTTCCCGCGAGACTATGCCAAGTCCTTTTAAGGCACTTGCATATCCCCAGCAACAGTGCTCGCATCTAATGTGAATGTTGCATCTTATGTAAACAATACTCAATCTTGTTAGTCATAGTGTCCTTGACACTACAGCTTAACAATTATCATAACCAGTATTTCCATAATCCTTATTAGAATACCCTTATTCCTGGAGACCACTATCTCCTAAGGTATCCAAGCTAAGACCTTAGATCACTATCTATAAAGTCTTAAGTTTATGAATATAAGACTTTGAGATCACTATCTCAAAAAAACTTGTCATCTATGAAGATTTTATTATTACTGCAATCAAGTGTTTTATCTCCATAGTAGGACTAGTAACACTTTACTACTCCCACTGCATGGCAGATATCTGACTTTTGTACACATCTAGCATACACTCAGCTTCTTGTAACTAATGCACAAGTGCAAGTAGTTCTAGCATTTACTTCCTCAACTCTTTGAGGTGCTATCCCTTTAGATAGGTCAGTACCATATCTTAAGGGATGGAAGCCTTTCTTGGAATTTTCCATAAAATGGAATACGTCCAAGGTGTACTACTATTGTGACAGTCCCAATACCCTCTTCTCTTTGCTCCCGAACAACTTCAGAACTAAGATCCAAGAGGTATCCTTGAGATCATATCTCAAGTTATGGAACAACCAGATAATAAAACACTTATTGTTATCCTTATATCATTTTAAATGATTTAGGATATTATCTACATTTAGCACGATGAACACAAAGGCACTCCCACTAAGCTTCACATGGCTCATTAAGATTCTATCTGAAATCATAACATTTATAATTTGATCAAATCTTATGGTCCAACTTCAAGAAGCTTATTTGAGTCCATAGATGGAGCTCTCTAGCTTGCACACCTTGCTTTCCTCAACCATGAAGCCCTGGATCTACTTCATGTGAATATCCTCAGAGAGGTATTCATAGAGGAATGCAATATTGACTTACATCTTGAAGATGTAATAGTCAAGTTGTGTAGCTAAGGTTAGCAATGTTCTGATGATTTTAGTCATGGTCACCGAAGAGCAAGTCTCATTGCAAGCAATGTCTTCTCTTCCGGTGTGTAGCTCATGGCTACGAACCGTGCTTTAAAGGTCTCTACCTTCTCATCAGGTTCCCTTTCTCTTGAAGATCCATTCACACCTTTACAGGTCTTACCCATATAGGTGGATCCTCTAGGGTCCACATACAACACTTGTATATGAAGTGTACATTAGACTTTTATTGCTAACATCCATCTATCCATGCTATGATCTTCAGAAGCTTCATTACATGAAGTTCGATCATTGTCAGTCTGAAACATGGAATCCATCCTCAAACTCATTTGAAGAGGTTTTAGTGTTTCATCTTTAATTGTCCTTTTAGTTTCCAATTTCAGGAGCCTCATTATCTTTTCAAGATTAAATGAGTTCCTATACTTCATTTTCATCTTGATTCTTAAGAGTCTCTACCTCTAAGAATCATATTCTCAGAGATGAGACATTTTAAGAATCTCAAGGTTATAAAGTAGGTATCCAATACCATCCTTTATTTTCCTAATGAAGCAGCACTCTCAAGTGCTAGATTCTAGCATGCATGGAACCTTATTAAGGATATATATTGTAGTCTCTACTACACATATATATACCTGGAAACTAAGGGATAATTATGCTAAAATTCATCATTGATAAGATCATGTCATACATGATCCAATTGTATCTCCCTATAACTCTATTGAGTTAAGGTGTGTTAGGAGGATTGAGATAGAAATGATATTCATATCTCCATAAGGTATCCTTTTGAATTCATCTAACAGGTACATGCTACCTAGGTTAGATCGAATTCATTTTATCTTCCTTCAAACTTCGGTTGTAAACCACAAATATGTGAAATCTTTGAACATTTCAAAGGTTTCTAGAAGAAATCTCATATCATACATAATCATCAGTAGATATCATATATCCATAATGTTTACTATGATATAGATGATCCGCATACATCAATATGTATGAGATCCTGAATACCTTGCAATCTTACACCATTCCCAAAGAAGGGTGTATTGGACATTTTTACTTTGAATACAATATTCATAAGTATGTAAGTTTTGAAATTTTAGACATTCTAAAGTTTCATCTCTTAATAGTCTATTGATCAAATCAATAGACAAATGTCCAAGGCTTGATGCTAGATCATTGTCAAATGATCTTCATCCTCCTATTGATCTTAAGGTTTAATTTCAGTATTTAGAAATGTTAATGAACCATTCATTAATTTTCTAATTTAGTGGAGTCCACTAGATTTTAGATTACTATCTGAAATATCTCCATCATAACTCTTTATGATAGATTTATTACAGAATTCATGTCTATTTCCAACATTTAGAAACAAACAATGAGTGTATTCTTAAATCTAGGTCAGAGAAACATTCTCTAAGACTATGGGCTCTCCCACTGAAATTAACAAGTCTATCAATCCAACAGAGATTGTTGCAGCAATTGCATCAATGTCCATGCAGATAACTATAAACCTTAAGATCAAATTTTCCAGTCTTCTAAAACATATGCAACCCATTGCAAGTGTTGTAGAAGGTTGAGATACAATTACAAGACTTTATCTTATTCAATAAGCAAGTCAATATCAATGATTTATGTAGATTATTCGGATGCTCTATCCGAGTCCTTCTCTAAGGATTCTAGACAGACTTGATAGTCATACTATCAACACATCAACTTATTGCAGCATTATCATTCATCCAACTCTTTGGATGTCATATGGAAGTCACATAAGTACAGTCAACATTTTGACTATACTTCTTATTTGGGTCCAACCCATGCTTCCACTGCGCTCCCTTTATCTATAAACAACCATTGCTTAAGACTAAGGATCTCTTATGTTAAATTCAAAAGAATTCAATGTAAGAGTATTTCAACATTTATACAAGCTTCATTGAATTCATACAATATAAATATTATGAAGCTTCATGAATGACTAAAGTATAGACAGTAGAATGATGACACTCATCATGTCTACATCCATCTAGACTCTTAAAACATTGGTTCATGTAGGTATTCAAACAATTTGAATACATCATCTCTTATAGAGCCACCATTCTGCATGATGTAGAGAACCACGTCATTCACGATTAAATGTCAAGAGCGCATATGTATGCCAGAACATCTTCTTAGATTTTATAAGGATTAATTGACAATTGTGACTAACATCGACATGTCACTTCCAAAGTACATCTGATGAGATCAAGACTATAGAGACATACAAACCCTAGGTTTGTAGTCCTATTATCTATTTAATTGCCATTCCTCAATATCATGAGGAAACTTGCACATTGCAACCACATACATTATGTGTCCAACTGCAAGTACAATATCTGGATCATGAGTCCAATCCATGATATTTTACTGGTTATTATTGAGTATAGAATTGAGTGGGTTTAATGAAGGATTATCTGAAATAAGAAATTTGCATAAATTTATATATACATATTTTACTTTGATTTAGGAATTTTTTTTATCAAAGTTGTCTTGCCTTGTCAGCACTGAAAGTTCATTCCCTTATTTACTTTCAATGTAAGAGGTATACTTACCAACATATCTCAGAAAGATCTGGGATCTCCTTCCTTATCTTTGTTGCATCCCAATAACATGAGAACCTACAACTCGGATAAAAAGAAGCGGGAACACATTCCGCCTTGCAAGTCTAACTTGCATCTCCCAATTCGGTCTTTAACACCCGGGTCCACCACCCCTAAGGCAATGTTGACCCGTCATTAATTAAACCAACCGTCAACAGGAATACAACTCGCTATGCGTAATCCAATATCGCCCCAATAATATGAGGACCCGATATTGAGGTCACTACGCATACGTCTTACTCTTTCGAGAAGCGAAGAGCCCGATCCAAATGGATCGTATGCAGGAGCTGTCACTTCGGACAGGCGTCTCCTACATACAATATCTGGTGACGGAACCCTTCGCCTTGACGGGAGACCATGGATGTCACTTATGTGATCATCTACTATATTTAAATTTTAATTAATTATCATGAATAATATTCAAATAATTAATTCTTCCAAGGGAATTATTAACTCTAATCATATTAGAGTATTCCAATTGGACATAATTAATTCAATCATATTAAATTAATTATCAATCCAATTCAATCAATCAAACTTAAATATCTTACTTGAATATATATATATGGTATTATTCTCAAAGTACGTATTAATTCGTATTTTAATAATTCGAAAATACATCATAATCCCTCGGACATTATCCCGGCCCTACCCGCTGTCATGGTAGTACCAACGGGAGTGGGACGGACCGCATACGTTGCAACCCGCTACCCCAGCGATCCCCGACTAGACACCATACCCACCTCGGGAAAGGATAATGCCAAATTGATTAATTTGTACTTGAGATGATCATAGGTTCTTCAACCGAAAATTATACCATATAGTAATCAAAACAATTTTGATTATAAGGAAATTTGCTAGACAAATTCCCAATCCTATTCAAGCAAGGAGTTTGAAGATTGTGATTTCAATTAAGATTTAGATCAAATCTAATTAATTAATTGGTTGGGGCCAAGTCAATTAGGCAAATAATCATGTTCCAATATTTCTCAAATATTTTCTAAGATTATTTCACGAAATTAACACTTAATTTCACTAATTGACAATCACTTGGTTCTAGATTAGGACTGTAATTTCAGTAGTGACCCCTACTCACTAAAATTAACATATCTCAATCAATTTAAATCCAAATTAGACAAAATAAATTTTCAAAGATTGCTAACTTGATTTAGGACAGAACTCAAGGAGTTTCACGCATTTCAAGGCAGATCATAACAGTAATTAACTCTTTAATCATATTAAGATCTGCAGTTCCCGCAACAGTGCATACATGTTCATTAAAACAACCATATCTTGAGCATACGAAATCCGATTTACGCAAAATCAGATCCTATGGTTTCCTTATTTAATGGAGAACAAAATCTAAGTAAATAATTCATGCTTAAACATTTTAAACATGGCCGAAATTATTTACTAAACAGATCTGCGAAATCAAATGCAATAAAAACTTTCGCGACCTTAACGAACACAAGTCGTCCTCGGTTTGTGAATCATATTCGAAACCGTCGACCTAAGGCTCTGATACCACTTGAAGTATATGGTTAGATCCTCAAGCGCATCACGGAAGCGTGATCGTCGTATCGGATACGACGAAGAACGACTAGTCGCACTAGTTGTTCTATGCAGCGGAAATTTAAAAAAATTTATGCGACGAAACCACATGATCCAAGAACACTTCTCAGATCATTTCGTCTAAACCACAAACAAGTATTAGGGTTACCTCTTGAAGCGTGGTTGAGATCGAGTATCTAAACAAAGAGACCTCTTGTCTCAAGTCCGATCCGACGGAGGAGACGCTTGTGAGCACGAGGATGAACCGCGTGCTTCTCGCAATCCATGTTGATGATCCAAGCGGCGGATCTCCTGTCTCGACACACGAGATCCGAAGTCTTCTTCACGAGCGGGGCGCACCGAAGGAGACGGAGATCCACGAGCAAACCATCGGGCAGCATAACGACGATGTCGCGGCGATGGAGAACCTCTCTAGGGCATCCATCGTGGACGACCATGAGAGGGAGAGAGAGAGAAAGAGAGAGAGAGAGAGAGATTTGCTTCTCAACCATTGTGTGTATGTATGTAAAGAAGAGCAATGGGGTGCCTCTCCTTTTATAGGGTTTTGGAATCCATGGATCTCAGTCCATGGGATAACACAAATCCAATGGTTCACATTAATTTGTGTTTCTTTCAATGGTCATGATTTGTTGCTAAAAACACAACAACAATTAATTTAATTTAGATTAAATCTATATTGATAAATCAACATAATTCAATCACCAAATTAAATCAATCCAAATTGGAGATAATAGAAAGGAGGCTCCTCCCTTCCATATTGGTGGTCGTCCCCCCTCTCCTATTAGGAAAGGGAGATTCCAATGCAATCTCCAAGATTGCATATATCTCCAATATTTGCAACAACTTTTGTTGCAAATTATTTCACAAAAATAAATTCAATTTATTTTGTGAACTTGCAATCATTCCATTGGAAATTTGTGAATCACATTCACAATCCAAAACAAAATATAAATAATATTTTCAATTTAATGTCCAATGTGAATCCAATTCACATTAACATTTAATTAATAAATGTAAATTACAAACATCTCTCTCTTATATATTATAAATCACATTTATAATATATTTGATTAATATGGATATTGCTATCCACATTAGTCATATCCATGATAATTAAATCATATTTAATCATCTTGGATCTCTATTCTCTTGTGTCCAAATAATATGAATCACATTTACATTATTTACATCTTTGATAATTAAATCACATTTAATTATCTAAGATAACTCTCTTTACAATATGAATCAAATTCATATTACTCATGATAATTAAATCACATTTAATTATCCATTTTCTCAATGCTCGGATACATTTATCAACAATAGAATTATCCTGAACTCTTTCAAGGATAATGCGCTTTCTCCGCAGATACTTGGAGATAAGGACAGGGCGATTGTATTATTCCACGTATATTGACTTGGATATTGAGATCATATCTCAAATCCAGATCGCGGGCCTCCCATAGATGCTTGATCAGATCAAGACCGCAAATCTAATCTTCTTATTGTATTTGAATCACATTCAGATAAATGTCCAACATTTGGACTAAGATCAGATTACTTCTCTACTGAGAGGAGTCACTAAAATCCAGACCCGTTTCATCACTCCCTAGGAATGGAAGCGTCATGATTATACAATCGTTTACGATCACATCACCCTCAGGTATTCCCAATACCTGTACATCCTGCATACTGGAAGACAGATTAAACCTGAAGTATTTGATCAACTTATATTGTCTACTTCATGGTTTTATCAGTAAGTTTCTCATTCGATCATTGGGAGTCGGTATCGATCATATACTTTCCAAAAGCATATATCATACCTAGGTCTTGATCATATACTTTCCAAAAGTATATATCAAACCTACAAATTCAGTCAAGCTTCCAAAGCGAGACGACCGTGCACGAAATTTGATTCTTCCCAATATCTCATGAGTGAGCTCATGTCTTTCGGTTCAGTAAATGAACATGTATGGTCCCTTTGAGAGATCGTATTACTCATATGCCCTTATATGTACACCAGCGCGCCGGTGTATAAACCTTGGTTAGGTCATCAACCTATTGGTCTGCCAAATGTACATACTCAGACATATAGCAACACATATGTCTCCGGTCAGAGGATGCATGCCTATATCATGACAGCATACGATATAGGACATTGGTTATCTCGATCTCGTTAAGTCAACTCTTTGACCTAACTAATCTGACACCTCCGAATCTCTATTCCTATGCAGAGGACCTGCATCAAGAGGTCGGTCAGATATCAGCCTTCAGAGATAAGGATTGCCATCTCCTACTCAGGCTGGAGATCATCTCTTAACAATCATTTGACGGTGCTTGATGAGTCCTCAATCTAACTCTTTAGATATTCATCCAAGCACCAGCCTCTATGATTCAACAGTTGAATCAACAACTGTATGATCATCAAGATGGCCATGGTACATAACCCTCATTGTACTAAGGGACCTATTATGCAAATTATTTATTCTTCATTTCAGATCAGGGAATGATATTTGCAATAACATTTATTGCATAATGGCTCGCCGTGGGATCGCATTTCCAACAAGAAGGATAATGAAGGGAGGGAGGGAGGGGTAAGAAAGATAGAGTGAAGACAAGAAAGGAGTCAGAAGGTGACTGCTAATGATCTAGAGAAGATGATCATAACCAACTCACACCAATCACATACAAACACAATGCAAACCCCCAATTTACATACTCAATACAATGTGAAGACTGTGAAGACTCGGTCAATTATCTTGTCAATTTTTAGAATTTAGGTGATCAGACAATAATTATGCAAACACTTAGGAGGCATAATAGAATTTGGGCACTAATCCTTAGTGTGTACGTGAGCAATTAAAATTGACGACAATGAGGGGATTGCTCTCCTAAATAATGATGAATCAGTTACATTTAATTTTATGGTCAAGTTCAATTAGCGGGCCCAATTTTATTTTTTTTATTTTTTTTATTTTTTGGATCTTTTCAATGAAATTCCTAACAACTTTTCTAATTTCCTCTTTATTCCTAAATCCAAAAAACATGGGGAGAAAGACGGGAAAACCGGTGCATGATGAAATCTATGAATGCGTACACGAGATAGAAGACGTACCTTGCTCCAACAGTCTACATGAACTAATCTATATGAATGCAATGCGAGAATCATCCTAAATAGGCACTTCTATTATCATGAAGCACGGATTTATTTTTCTAAGTCCAAGCTAGTTCTATAGGAATAAATATTCTATTAGGGGATTTGGTCCTAATGCTACGTTGCTCAATCAAATAGAAACCTAAATCTAAGGGCTCAAGCACAAAAAATCTGCATGAAGTAAAAGCGAAGAAAATAAATCTCGGTGAGGTCCCCCAAGTGCACCAGCACTTGGCGAAACAAACCCTGATGGTTCAAGTATCGAACAAGTCCAAAGTCTAACTATTACAATATAGTCAAAATGTTCTTTAAAAATAAAATAAGTATCTTCTGATCTTCCCTGTTCCACCTCATGTGCTGGTCCTCAAAAAAGGTCCAATTCGTCCATCAAGAAGTTCCTCGCAGAAAAAACAAATCAGAGATAGGTCAGAAAATCGTTATAATATATATAGAGATAAAAGGCTGAAAAATGACTAAAAATGACTACTAAGTCGTGTTCCCTTGCAATGGCACCATTCTGGTGAGCATCCGATCAACTAGGGTTAAGTATCAAAATATGTCAATGGTTGTTGCAACCCCAATCAATCGGTTAACTCAACGAGAAGAATAAACCACTCGAGAAAAATCAATCAAGAATTTGTAATGTAAGCAGTCTCCGTTATTTTAATTTACTTAGTATAGCGACCAGGGTCGAACACAAGGAGTATGATTAAAGAACTCAGTAGTCAAAATTCAAAAATAAAGGATTTTTAGTGGTTTTTGATTTTTTTTTAAAATTTTTAATTTTCAAATAAGACACAAATATACACACCACATTCTTTTTGTATTTTTCAAAGTAGTCAGAAATGCTCAGAAAATACGGAGAAAATATTTTTGTATTTTCTAATTTTTAAAATATTTTTGGTAGTTTTTCCAAGTTTTTGTATGCTCAAAATATCAAACAAGGCACAATCAAGAGTAATTTGCCACTTAAAATTAATTTAAGAGCCAAAATGCTAGGAAATTATTTTTATGCTAAAATATAGATAAATATATACATAGAGGGATTGAGATCAAAATTTTTGAATTTTTCTAGAATTTTGTATGATTTTTCTAAGATTATATTTTATATTTTTAAGGTTTGGAATATAATTAGATGCTTGAAAATTACATAAAAAATAAAATGCAATGAAATACACCTAATCTATTTTTTTGGAATTTTTTAGACAATATTTGATTTTTAATGATTTTTCAAATTTCAGGCAGAGAAAATGACACTATTTCTTAATTTTTTAAAAATAATAAATGATAATAACATGCAACAAAAATTTTATACATGAAAAGACACTCAACATGAAAATAACACAATTTTTTTGTAGAATTATTTGACCATTAAAAATATTTATTTAACAAGAACAAACATGTAACTAAAAGTCTGGCAATTAAGGACCAGAAGGCAAGTTTTTATTGTTTTAGCATCGAAATTTAAAAAGAAATAAAACCATGGCATAAGTGCAAATTACCCAGTGAAAAGCGTTTTGAGCACGACTTTTTAGAGAGTAGGGACTTTATTGCGAAATCAGAAACTTGGAGGACTTTATTTGCAGTTTACCTAATTTTTTAAAGATGCTAGGGTTCCTAGTTGTGCCTTCCTTCATTCTTCAAGATTAAAAAGTGGAGAAATGGTGAGCGCGCCATCCCCTTTTCTTCCTCTCACAAGCCAGGCGGCGACGGTGCTTATGATAGGCGAGCTCCTCCGCGCGGATGTGCGGACGGTCTGCGGAGCGCGCGTGGTCGGTGGAGGTGATCCGCTTCATATGGCGGAGTCGTAATGCGCGATGGCTGAGGATTCCAGGAGGCGCGCACGCGGGTGGCGCGATGGGGCAGTGCCTGCGCGGCCTTGAAGGGCGGTGGGTCGCGGCTGCGACGGCGGTCGACAGTAGGAGGGATGAGGTGGTGAATCTGGAAGGCAGGACTTGCCGGGGATTGGTAAAGGCGGTGAAGATGATGCACGCTAGTGCGAGCTGTTGCGGGATGGTGGTGGCTCGCGTGGTCGGCGGTTCTGGAGTTATGGCGGAGTGAAATAACTTGCGCGGGGAGATGGCGATGGTGGCTAAGCGACAGAGGTGGCGGGCTGCAACAGAGGTCGCGGTGGCGCGGGCGCTCCTCCTCCGCGGAGGGGCTGGCGGCTGATGGTGGAGGGGCGGGCGGCCGCGATGGCGAGGTGGTGGAATCGCGACGGGAGGGGGGAACGGCGACAGGGCTGCCCCCCAAAATTTTTATTTTTTTATTTTTTGTAACATGGAGAAGATGTTTAAAAAATTGTATTTATTTTTTATTTTTTATTAATTTTTTTATTTTGTCTTGCAAAATAAATGTTAGAGAAAAAATTGAATTTTTTTTTAGTTTTTATTTTGTTATATTTATTATTTTTTATACACAAACGAGGATATGATCATGACAACTCTTTCACGAAAGAACATGAGTGGATGTGGATTAGACGAAATAAAAGATAGATCCCAGGATTCGACCACCATACGTGAACGGATGTGAGAGGTTGTGAGAGATAGAACGTGAAATGTAGGGATCTCGATGTGAGATGAAAAATCAGATTCCGAGGTTGATCAAATCGGGAGGGAGAATTAGCTACGATTAAAAATTTAACAATGAAATGACTATGAAATTAAATCTAAAATTAATCTAGAAGAATGATGGAAAATAAAGTGGATCTTACCTTGGGATCCGGCATGTCGTGATGGACTCGACGAGGACCGATTCGCTGTCACATGAAGGATCGGAGGCTGGGTACCCTTCTGCGACAAGAAGCTCTTGAAGATCGGGCTCCTCTCCACTAACGATTGATCAATAGGTAAGGAGGGAGGAGGAGCTCAATAAAAAGAAGAAAAATAAAAAAAGAAAATAATTACAAATAAGGATTGTATTTAGTGGTTAATTAAATTAATTAATTAATTAATTAATTAAAAATGAAATTTGTAATTAAATAAGGGATATTTACACCCATAACCCTGAGTAATTCCATAATTACCCCAGGTACCCAAGATAATCACGAATTACATCCAGAACCTCGAATAACCACTCCGTTCTACACCCATAACCTTCCGTTAGTTTAGTCCATTAACTCAACCAGATAGATGAGTTAATCTAACCAACTGTAAATCTAACGGCTGGGATTAATAAAAAAATGAAAAGAAGGTCTGTGAGCTCGTGCGTGCAGGTAGGTGAGTCCGGGCAGTGGGGGAGGAAGGGTGTCGCAGGCACGCAGGCAGTGTGCAGGCGGCAGGGCGCCGGGGGGCTTCGAGCTCGGCGCGGTCAGTCGTGTGGGGAGGCTTCGCAGGGGGGAGGGGGGTGTACTCGGCCAGGGGCTGGGGGCTTCGAGCAGGGGTGGGCGGGGGCGTGGGGTTTGTGGGCTTCGAGCAGCAGTGTGCGGGCGGCCGCTGGGAGGGAGGAAGGGTGGGGGCGGAGACTTCCGCGGGGAGGGAGGGGGGTGGAGCAGGGCTGTGCGGGGGTGAGAACTTCCGCTGGGAGGGAGGGAGGGTGGGGGCGGAGCAGGGCTGTGCCGGGGGGGTGCTTCCGCGGGGAGGGAGGGGGCGGAGCAAGGTTGTGCGGGGGTGGGAGCTTCTAATGGGAGGGAGGGAGGGTGGGGACGGAGCAGGGTTGTGCCGGGGGGAGGCTTCCGCGGGGAGGGAGGGGGCGGAGCAGGGCTGTGCGGGGGGTGGGAGCTTCCGCTGGGAGGGAGGGAGGGTGGGGGCGGAGCAGGGTTGTGCGGGGGGTAGGGGCTTCCGTTGGAAGGGAGGGAGGGTGGAGGGAGCTTCTCGGCCACGGGGGCTTCCAGGAGGAACCGGGGGAGGGGGCTGGAGCTCGGGGGAACACCCCGGGGCGGGAGGGATGGCTTCTCGGCTAGGGGAGATCGAGGAGGAGCCGGGGGAGGGGACCTGGAGCTTTGGGGGGCAGCTGGGGGAGGGAGAGCCTGTAGCTCGCACGCAGGGGGCGGAGGCACGGTGAGGGGAGGGTTCGAGCTCGATGCCGGAGTCGGACGTGCGGGCCGGAGGAGATGCTTGACGGGGACGCTCGAGGAGGAGGCCTTAGGCTTGAAGGGGAGGAGACATCAATTTTATTATCTACAAAATGGCATCATATTATAAATAGGATGCATTTTGATGGGCAAAATGGTCAACATATAACTTTTTCCGTCATACTTAACGGAGAAGTAGGACGGAACTTCACACAGGGTTATACCATGTAAAAGTTAAGCATTATTCAGGGTTCTGGATGTAATTCATGATTATCTTGGGAACCTGGGGTAATTATGGAATTACTCAAGGTTATGGGTGTAAATATCCCATTAAATAAACTAATTAAAATAATAAATTTACAAAATTTAATCAGCCTCCATGGTGGTTATTTAAGGTATAAAATCAAATCTTATATACATGGTTGGTATTCAAATCAAATAAATAAAGTAATTAAATTTTCATAATTATATTCATTTAATTAATCAATATTAGATATTAATTTTTTGGTGATTTTTTATATAAGGAAATTAGTTATATGCAAGTAATATATACCTATAGTACATTACACACATGTACAAATAAATAAATTATTTTTAAATAATTTTTTAAATTTTATTTTTATTTTTAATAACGAAGAAAAATATTTACAATGATTTACATTATGTTTAAAAATAAATATAATAAATATATACAATGAATAAATGGTGAAATTGTAAAAACTACCAAGAAAACCGACTTTTCAATCTTAATTCCAAAAATTATGAAACCCTAATCATTTTAAAGATAATTTAATTTAGAGTACAATCGAAGTGAGTTCGATTCAATTTGAATTCGTATGGAGTTGGAATTGATCCAATTATCACTTTTCAGCTTTTTCTGAGTGTGGTTACTTTTAATCTGTATATTATTTTATTTTGCAATTATTTTTATTATTTATAAAATATTTTTATTTACAATTTCTGTTTCAAAAATATTTAATTTGAGGTCAATTTATATATAAATAAAATAGTGTAAGTTTTGTACAAATATACAAGAAAAAAATATTTACATATGATTTTTTGGGTTTTTTAATTGAAGACCCTATCTCCCCCTACTTTATTCCTGGTCAATCAAGTCAAGTCTTGACCTTCTTTCGAGGTTCGGATCAGTCTGCATTTATTTCATAAATACATCCTTTATATTTTTCTTTTTTTGCCTTTTCTTTTCTTCTTTATTCTTTTTATTGAATATAAAAAGTGTTAAAAATGCATATTTAACAAATGCATGCAAAATGGTAATTTTTAAATTAGTGGGAATTTACAGGTATTTGACTGAGGAAATAAAGCTAAAATAAAAGAATAAAGGTGATGAATCGTGGATTCATGAGAACACAATACTCAGCTTCAGCACTCGATCTTAAAACCTCATTTTGCTTTTTACTTCTCCAAATAACCAAATTTCCACATTAATATATCGCATAGCCTGAAGTGGATCATCTGTCATCCACAGAACCAGCCTAGTCAGCATTAGTGTATCCATCAATTGTAACTTCAGGATTTTTCTTAAACATAAGCCCTATTCTTGGTGATCCTTTTATGTATCTTTGAAAATTATTCACCGCATTAGTATGAGAGGTGGTTGGAGCATGCATGAATTGACTTACTACATTTACCGTGTAGGTAATATCTGGTCTTGTGAGGGTAAGATAAATCAACTTTCCTACCCATCTTTGATATCTTCCTTTTTCTAAATCATTAAGGAGCGCACCATCTTCTTTAGCAAGTTTATGATTTGCCTCAATAGGGATAGTAGTAGGTCTACATCCTAACATACCACATTCCTTTAGCAAATCAATAACGTATTTTCTTTGACTTAGACACATACCCCCTAAAGATCGAGTCATCTCAATAAATAGTAAGTACTTTAGCTTCCGCAAGTCTTTCTATTCAAATTCAATTGCAAGTAATTTCTTTATCTTAAGAAGTTCCATCGCATCGTCACATGTAAGAATCATGTCATCCACATACACTAAAAGAATACATCTTTTGTCACCGTTCCTTCTTACAAACAGAGTGTGGTCTCCATTCACTTGAGTATATCCATTCCTAATCATGACCATGCGTAGATGTTCAAACCATGCTCTTGGAGACTGCTTCAGTCCATGCTACGATTTCTTTATTTTGCAACACTTACCATCATTCTCAAACCCAGGCAGCATTTCCATATATACTTCTTCTTTGAGATCACCGTTCAAGAAAGTATTTTTCACATCACGTTGGTGTATTTTTTATGAAAAATGAGTTGCTAGATAAATAACAACCCTAACTGTATTCATTTTAGCAACATGAGCAAAAGTCTCAAGGTAGTCAATACCATATTTTTGATGATATTCTTTAGCCACAAGACAAGCCTTGAATCGATCAACATTCCCATCATCATCATATTTAATTGTATATACCCATTTAGACCCAACAAGGTGAGCACCCTTAGGGACGTCAACAATATCCCAAGTATCATTCTTTACCAAGTCTTCCATTTCTTCTTCCATTGCATTGACCCATTTCTGGTCATTTTGGGCATCATTAATATTTTTAGGAATAAGATGGGCATCTAGAGATGTGATAAAGCATCTGTATCTTGGACTCATCTTGGTGTATGCAACAAAGTCTTCCACATGATAACGAGTAGAAGGTCGAACAGTTCTAACAGCTTTTCTCACAGCAATGGGACGATCATCCATTAAAGGCTCAGAATTATCAATGGGAATATCGGTAGTAAGAGGACTACTTACAGAGTCTTCATGTCCTAAATTTGAGGAAAGATTGAAATCATGGCTCTATAAATCCCCTTCTCATTTTCTCAAAATCTATATTGGCATACTTCACATGAGAAAAATTCTTATGAATGTAAGGTTCATCTTCAAAGAAAGTGACATCCTTACTCACATGAAGGTGACGGGCCACTGGATCATAACATTTATAACCTTTTTGTGTTCCACAATAACCAAGGAAGATGCATTTCGTAGCTCAAGGATCTAACTTTCGCACACCAGATCTAGAGTTATCGAGAAAGCAAACACATCGAAAGACCCGAGGGTCCAAACTGAAAGGAGAGTTATCGGGATGAATAATAGAGTAGGGAGTTCTCTTTGCTATCACACCAGAAGGTGTCCTGTTTATCACATAGGCTGTAGTTAAGACAGCTTCTCCCAAAAATATCTTTGGCACATTTCGCTGAAATAAGAGTGCTCTGGTAACGTTCAACAGGTGATGATTTTTCTTTCATCTATTCCATTATGTTGTGGTGTATAACTACACGAGGTTTCATGAATGATGCACCTCTCATCAAGAAAAGTAGATAGAGATCCTTCTAAGTATTCCCTGGCATTATCCATCCTTAACTTCTTAATTCTGGCTCCATATTGAGTGTCAACCATATTAGTGAAACTTCTGATTGCTTTAGAGACTTCACTCCTATCTTTCAAGAGTCATACAAAGGTAATTTGAGATGCATGATAGAGCAAAGCATGTGGAGATAGACAGACATTTCATCTGTGAGAAGATCGATGCCGGTCTGTTGCGCCTTCCTTGCTTGAAATTTCCCGATCAAGTTGCTGATCTTTTCACAAAAAGGGATGCCTATTGTGCAATTTGAGATGAATGTAGGCAAGTTTGAACATGGGGAATATGTAGGCCCAACTTGAGGGGGAGTGTTGAGTAGTTTAATGAGTAAAATGGATCTTGGGATGAGGGACTATTTACCCATCATTTATATATTGTACTCATTCCTCCATTATTTAAAAGTAATATAGTGAAGACAGATCCCTAATCTCTAGTGAGGGAGATTAGGGTTTGTGTATGCTCCCATGATTTTTCCCTCATCGTAAGGTTTTCCACGTATATCGCGGTGTCAATCTTTTTGGTCTTCGATCCTTGTCTTTAACAGTAACAATATTCTTTAGTACGTTTCCATCCCTGCCATAATCTTCTTAGTATACCTCAAGTAATTTACCTTTTTAATATGGACGGCCAAGATAACAGTCTAACAAATTTACCTTAAAGCATACTCCAACTTGAACACGAAAGAGCACAGTTACCTCCCCTACAATCAACCTAATACCAGTGTAATTGGAGGCAGAGATAGTCCTCCCCAGCTGCAGAGCTCTTAGCTTGAACTAGTTGACCACTATATTTTCTATATGTGCCTGAAATTTCACCTTGTTTTCAATGATAGTTTGATGGTTAACTATCTAGTAATGGACATTCTCCAAGACCTACCAAAAATACATGACTGTGTCACAAATAAGAAGCATGAAATGCATCATTTGATTTTTCTTTTTAAACATTTTTCCACAACTCCTGACTTCATGCAAGCAAAAGTAGACAGAAAACAACGTTAACTACCCTGCAGTCCGCCTGTCAGATCAAATAGAGTTTCAGTGGATTGCATAGCTTTATTACAACATTGCCAGATCAATCTAAACAAAATGGCTACCGAGTAATAGAAACTGTTGGCAGATCAATCTAAACAAAATGACTAAGAAGCATGGTTTCGATATTCAACTTAAAGATGCAATGGATCTAAGTAATAGAAACTGTTGGCAGATAATTCAGTCATACATGTTCATTCGTGTCATAGAATATTGGAGCTTATGAGACCAAATGTTACTATTTTCAGTCATACCTAGCCAAGATAAATGAGAAATTTTCATTTTTTTTTTCACACTTGCTAGAATACCGGGAGTTTGATATACAATGTTTCTAGGTTCCGATACAAAGCAGTGTAGAACAAGGAAGAATATAGTCGAGATGAAAATTGAAATGGGATTGATAACGTGGATCATGTCTCAACACAAATAGCCACGAACTCAGGATCGTCGTGAAACTCAAGCCCACCATGGATCCTCACCAGTTCTGAAATCTGTTTCAACCCATGGAACAAAGAGAACCTTACCATCGTCGACATCAGCATGCGCCAAAGCCAGGGACTGCAAACAACGGAGTAACACTTAAGCTCACACTAAGAAAAGATGACCAGTATTGACATAAATTGTTGCTTTATTGTTTCCATTGAACATGGGAAGAAAAATAAGAAATCTTAGTGCTAGAGAATGTGCAGATGAACCAAAAAAATAGAGTTCAATACCAAAGGTGCCGGTCCTCGAACAACCCTGCCCTGATTGTTGTACTGTGATCCATGGCATGGGCAGATAAACTTGTTCTCAGCTGCATTCCAGGGCACGACACATCCAAGGTGAGTACATACAGCATTTATGCCATAGGTTGCAAGAGTTCTGTCCTGCTCCACAACCAGGTAGGTAGGATCACCCTGAAAAGGACAAGAACTTAGACAAGATTTCGATCGTTTGTCCTACCATTTATACATTTTTAGAAAGCCACCTAGTCCTTTCATAAAACATTAAATTGCTACATTTTTTGAGCCAGATGCTATGGCAACTTGCAGAAGTTAATTGTAAAAAAATTATCTATATTATATTTCACTTGTACCAATCGCTGATAATAGAATGAAATCGGACGTTTCTTTTCCACCCATAATGCACACATCTGCAATTCTGATATAAGTTTCTATGTCTAATCTTCCTCCCTAACTATAAATCTGATACAAATAGAAGTTGAGTACTGAAACATAGTAACCTCGCCAACTAAAAATACCGATAGTTCTGTTATGATGAATCCATAAACGGAGTAAATACCCATGTACTTACAACACTAAAAAAAGATTGCATTTGGGCAAATAAAGTTGACATATAGGTTCACATGTTCCATTAAAAAAAGTGATTATATCGTTTATCCTGGGATTTCCTCTAAAAATCATGGATCCTTGGCTAGCTGCGACACACCAAAGCAGGCAGATTCTCAATATAATAGAGATGAATTAGATTAATCCCTAAATGAGAAGTTGCTCAGACAGCCAAGTGGGCTTTAGAAAGGAATCTTGAATGCTAGTTAGTGAAAGAATCATCGAAACTAGATGGGACGTAGCATCCAGTTAGTACTTTCGAAATATGGTAATCTCATATTGGAAATGAAAACATCTATGTGCATTATACGTGGATAGGTTTTTTTAAGAAGCTAGTATGGATAGGTTCTGCATTCTACGACTTGATATCTTGATGAATGATCGGGGTGATTATAGTATGAATATTTTTTAAGAAGCTAGTATGGATAGGTTCCATATTTTACGCGTTAAGAACATGATGAATGATCTTGAATAAATGTAACATTTGCCAATACAGTGTCCTTTAGCCTTTAAACAGTTGAACTGGAAAAAAAAATGTTGTCTTATCTTTAAGGCTCTGCCAGAAACTAAATTTAATATTGGAACCATTCAAGATATGACCTCTATGTTTGGATAATGATCACAAAGATTATTAATGGTTCTAAACATATATGAGTGCCAAATTTGTCTTCTAGGGGATGGATATTGATGCTGACAAGGATATATCAACCTTCTAGTTTTGATTAAAATAGTAATCACAGTTTTTTTAAAAAAAAAAATCAGTGCTGCATATGTTACCCAAGGTAAATGCAAAGGTAGGTACATTTTGCCCCACTGCTCGTTTTTACTTTCTCAAGATATGGTACATAATAATATTTTATCTTGTTATTTTTCGAATTATCATTCAGTGCAACTTTTGACCACTGTATTTAAGCCTCTTCCTCACCATGACCCTTCAATTATCTTTGCAAGGCACACATCTCTTGCCTTGTCAACAGCCAATCTCAGTGACCTCTTGATTCCGTAGATTGCTCTTTAATCCATCTTTACTAATAGAAAAATCTTTAACCCATCTTTACTGGGTTTAGCTACTGGATTGAGTAAACAATGGCACCATTGAAAGTCATGGATTTTAGTTTTAAAATCCACCTTCAAATCATTCGAAGATACAGGGAACATTCCATGGATTTTAGTTTTAAAATCCACCTTCAATCATTCAAAGATACAGGGAACATTCTATGGGAACTTCAAACCAGTTAACCCCTAAATGTTGTCTAATTGGGATATCAAGGAAGAGTGATAATTTCAAAACCCATAGCACAAGAAGAGAGAGATCAGCTCAGGAGAAGCATTGAAAGGCTTACCTTAAGACCTTGTGCAAGTGTCCTGTCGCCTGGTCCATGATTCTTGATCCACTCGGCGGCGAGAATGTCGTTGCCCAGAGCATCCTTTGCAATTGTTCCTCCCCCAGAACCACCAGAGCTGTTGTTGGGTAATTCAACCAAAAAGATTTCATTCACTAGACAGATTCACACGATTTAACTACAACAATCAGAGCGAAAGAAAGCAGCTCAGAAAGACGGTAGAATTTTCATAGACAAAAGCATACATGAGACGCTTTAAAGAGCTCTCTCTCTCTCTCTCTCTCTCTCTCTTATCTCTCTCTCTTTTAGTGCCACGTAATACATTTTATAAATCAATATAAAAATTCGCCGATTATTAAACCCATCTCTGCATCGGACTTTACAATTGAAGCACATAAGAAGGTGTAGGAAAAAAATCGTTATCTGGTTCTCGAATGGCAACTGCTATCGACATGCAGTCATTACCCATTATTAGCAGAGACGTAAGCATAATACATAGGAAAACTCCTAACTTTACGTACTGGTATTTTAAAGAAAGCTTCAGCAGAAGATCACAGCGAAAAACTTACAACTACCAACATCAAGGAGGTGAGGAAAGGGTGGTGCAATCGATGAAGAACTAACCCGGGAGGAACAAAGAAGTAAGTGTACGGCACCAACATCCCAGTGGCCGGCAGGGACACGGCGCCCAGCAGGAGGAGGTTCATGAGCTGTCTCTTGCCCATGTCAGGGACCCTATCAGCTGGGATACTGGTGGCCATACACGTGGCCCTCCCTCCCCTTCCCCTGCCCAGTCCCAACCCCTTGGCCGGTTTGCACAGCAGCCCCCTTGAAGGCGAGAAGATACCATTCTTTCTAGAGCAGATCTGCCAGAAAAGCGCCACCTTTCCGTGAGAAAAGAGTGCTTAAAAAGCATAAGAAGCGAGACAAAGTTCGTAGAACTCTTTACCTGAGAAGGCGACGCAGTGGTGGACAGAGCCGTGGTCGCCATTGCTGGGAACGGGGAGAGAGAGAGTGGAGGATGGGAGGTGCGTTGTGTTGAGTGGGTTTTTGATAGGTTGGGATTTCGTGGAGGGAAAAGTGTGGTGGGAGGGAGAGATAGGATGGTGATTGGAAATGGATGGATGATAAGAGCCACACGATGAGAGCTAATTGTCCATGTTGGAGGATAGGGTGTAAACTCCACGTCCACCTTTCAGATTAGCTGCCGTTTTGCTCCAAGGGCCCTTTCGTTCCTCGGCCTGTTAAGTAGTAGCATCCCAAGTTTTTTTATTTTTTACTTTTTCTGCCACCGGTAACCGCGAGTGAAAATAGATTGGATAAGGATCCGATATAACTAAATATTTTGTTTTTTTATTTTGTACTTTTTCAGCTATCGGTAACCGCGAGTGAAAATAGATTGGATAAGGATCCGATATAACTATTTTGATATCCATATTTACTTCGTATATATTAAATGCAGGTAGGAATATAAATCAGATATGTACGTAGAACACGAATCTTGACCGAATAAAGAGCGAATTCGGATAAATCGAATTAGGATTTGATATTAGTATGGTATAATAAAAATAAACTACAAATATGGATCAAATTATAACCAAGTTATAAGTGATTTTGAAAAAAGATCACATTACAGAATATATAAATGTCTTTATGAAAACGATCCGTTAATCAAATTTATGTTTAAAGGATCTACTATACACAGAGAGAGAAGGGGGGCTCGGGAAGCTGTTCTGTGTAACAGCCAAGTTAGTTGTTACACGGAGCAATTCCCCCTCCCCTCCCTCTATTTTTTTTTCAAAAATTCCACCATGTATCCATCTATATATCCCTCCTACATGTCATTCAGATTCGTGAAAAACGGAGACTCATATGCCCTCCATCTAGAATAGATAGATTACAGCAAATTTCAAGCCGTTAAAAATTACGCGGTCTAGATGGAGGGCATAGGAGTCTCGGTTTCTCACAATATTTGAATGTCATGTAGGAAGGATATATAGATGAATATACATGGTGGAATTTTTGAAAAAAAAGGGAGAAATTATCCCGTGTAACAGCCAACTTGGCTGTTACACAGAACAGCTTCCTAGGGGTAGCCAACATGGCTGCCCCCACCCCATTTTTTAAAAAATTTTTTATTTTTTGGAAAAATATCATCATGTATATTCATCCCTATATCCCTCCTATACGTCATTCGAATTTCGTCAGAAACAGAGACTCCTACGACCTCCATCCAGACGTCATTTTTTTAACGGTCGCAGGATTTTTAAATCGACCATGTCTGGATGGAGGCCGTAGGAGTCTCTATTTCTGACGAAATTCGAATGGCATATAGGAGGGATATAGGGATGAATATACATGATGATATTTTTCAAAAAAAATAAAAAAAATTGCCCAAAAATGGGATGGGGCAGCCAACCAGTGGGCAACCCATCAGCCCCATATATATATATATATATATATATATGGAAAAAATGGGGCTGCCCCCGTCCCATTTTTCGGCGTTTTTTTATTTTTTTTGAAAAATAAAACCATGTATATTCATCAATATATCCCTCCTACATGCCATTCGAATTTCGTCAGAAATAGAGACTCCTACGGCCTGCATCTCGATGGTATCGATTTAAAAAAATCCTGTTACCGTTAAAAAATTACTGTCCGGATGGAGGCCGTAGGAGTCTCTGTTTCTAACGAAATTCGAATGGTATATAGGAGGGATATAGGGATGAATGTAAATGGTGTTATTTTTCAAAAAAATAAAAAATTTTGCCCAAATAAGGCGGAGGCAGCCACATATGACCCTATATATATATATATAGGGTAAAATGGGGCTGCCCAGGGAGTAGCCAACTTGGCTACTCCCACCCTTATTTTTCCCTCATTTTTTTATTTTTTTGGAAAATAAAAATTTGTATATTCATCATTATATCCCTCTCACATTCTATTAAAATTTCGTCAGAAACAAAGACTCCTAAGCCCTCCATCCAGACGTCATTTTTTTAACGGTCGCAGGATTTTTTAAATCGTCCGTGTTTGGATGGAGGCCGTAGGAGTCTCTGTTTCTGACGAAATTTTAATAGAATGTGAGAGGGATATAATGATGAATATACAAATTTTTATTTTCCAAAAATATAAAAAATGAGGGGAAAATAGGGGTGGGAGTAGCCGAGTTGGCTACTCCCTGGGGGCAGCCCCATTTACCTCATATATATATGACCCTATATATATAGGGTCATATGTGGCTGCCCCCGCCTTATTTGGGCAAATTTTTTTATTTTTTTTTTGAAAAATAACACCATGTACATTCATCCCTATATCCCTCCTATATACCATTTGAATTTCGTCAGAAACAGAGACTCCTACGGCCTCCATCCGGACAGTAATTTTTTAACGGTAACAGGATTTTTTTAAATCGATACCATCGAGATGGAGGCTGTAGGAGTCTCTGTTTCTGACGAAATTCGAATGGCATGTAGGAGGGATATATGGATGAATATACATGGTTTTATTTTTCAAAAAAAAATAAAAAAAACGCCGAAAAATGGGGCGGGGGCAGCCCCATTATATATATATATATATATATATATATATATAGGGTAAAATGGGGCTGCCCCCAGGGAGTAGCCAACTTGTCTACTCTCACCCCTATTTTTCCCTCATTTTTTTATTTTTTTTGGAAAATAAAAATTTGTATATTCATCGTTATATCCCTCTCACATTCTATTAAAATTTCATCAGAAACAGAGACTCCTAAGCCCTCCATCCAGACGTCATTTTTAACGGTCGCAGGATTTTTTAAATCGACCATGTTTGGATGGAGGCCATAGGAGTCTCTGTTTCTGACGAAATTTTAATAAAATGTGAGAGGGATATAATGATGAATATACAAATTTTTTATTTTCCAAAAAAATAAAAAAAATGAGGGAAAAATAGAGGTGGGAGTAGCCAAGTTGGCTACTCCCTGGGGGCAACCCCATTTACCTCATATATATATATATATATATATAGGGATTGGGGAGCCTACACCCATGTGTAGGTAACTTTCCTACACCAACCTCTTGATCCCTGATTTTTTTGATTTGTTTGAAGTGGATCTTTTGGGGGATTTACTTAGAATATTAAATGAAATATGTGTTTCAAATTTCATGTAAAATAGACATTCCTAACAGCTCCATCGGAAGGGGCCGATTTCAGCAAATCTCAGACCGTTAAAATTTGACTGTCATGATGGATAAGTTAGAAGTCTCGAAATAAGTTGAAATTTGAATGGCGATATGGTGATATAATGTGATCTAAATTCCCCAAGAAATTATCTCAAAAAAATAAAAAAATTTGAGGGAACAAGAGGTGGGTGTAGGAAAGTTACCTACACATGGGTGTAGGCTCCCTTTTCCCATATATATATATATATATATATATATATATATATATATATGAGGATAGGGAAGCTGCTGCAAGTAGCAGCTAAGTTGGCTGCTCGACCGATCCCGACCGTCCATCACGGCCCAGATCAACCGTCTGATCATAGGGGCAATCTGCTCTCGCAAGTCTCCCCCCTCCCTCCCCAGTTCCCACCCGACGCCCGCCCGCCCGCCCCTTCCCTCCCCCATCTCGCGCCCTACCTCCAGTCCCCACCCGACGCCCGCCTGCTCCTTCCTTCCCCATATCGAGCCCTACTTACGGTTGCTGCTCTCCCTCCATGTACACCTCTTCTCTCCATTACCCCCTTTCTTTCCCAACCCTTTTCCCCTGCACGTGCTCTCTCTCCCGTAGCCCTCGTTCTGATCGCAGCCCCACCACCTTCTGCTCCGCTGCCGTGTGCTCCCCGTCGCCGCCCCTCTCCTCCAAGCTCCCTCCCCTCGCGGCTAGGGGACTGAAATGATTAGAACATTCACGTCAACATGAACTTAACTTGTTTCTATTCTAAATTGTCATGTCACAAAATCCACAGGGTCGAATCAATTTATCTGTTAATGGGTCGACACAAAACTTTTAGTTTGAGGAGCAGTACACAAGCTTCCTCCGAGCTGAAAGCAATCCCTCCCTCTCTTCTCCCCGTGCCGTACCATCCGCCAAGACATATAAAAAATCTAGAATATGGATAGATTACATCTTGTGCAATTAATACTTCAAATTGTATTGATTATCAGCAATATTGAGTCCACTGATTTGATATGTATTTAATGAATTCAAACACTAGTTAAACACATATATGCTAAGAAATCAGAAATATGGTCAGTGGATGCAACCTAGCAGTCCATTCGACATATGCACACTGTTTCCATTTTGATTGACGACATAGAGAAAACAAAATAAAGAATATACAGATAGCAACATCCTCATTGTCTTCATTGGGACATCTACCAACATCCAATACTATTCTAAACTACTCCACCATCCAATACGACGGTTTAAAAGATTAAACCAGCATTCAGTTCCATCTTGTTGATATTTCTACCTGCACAAATCAATTCTCACCACCTTTTTCACAAGTGTCTTCACCGAAACTTCTACCAATATTCAGTCCAAAAATCAACATCCCACCAACCTTTAATACAATTTTGTCCCAAAAAAATTATCAATAGGCATCAATTGTCAACTACTCACATAAGCATACATAATACCTATACAAATTAGCTAAGGAGAATAAAATATGATTACAATAAGATCTCTTTAAGGGTATACAAGAACTACAGAAAGAAAAATATCAACTAAAATGATTCAGATTAAATGTTTTGTAAATCTCTTCAGCACATTCAAAACATGGAGAAAAGATCAGCTTCCTCCTATATGTTCAGTAAGTATCATGTCCATTTTTTTCCAAGAACAACAAGACCCCCTTAAGAACTGCATGTCCAGTATAAAGAAATGATATAAATAAGATGTCATTTTCCTGCTATCCCAACTTACGATTATTTGAATTTTCTTTAGTACTAATCCCTTTGTGAAGCCACCATTTTCCTGCATTTCAAACAATACAAAAATATAACAATTGAAAAACAATATATAGGTCCAAATGTGAGACAATTACATGTTTGAGAATTAAAAAACTGACATATTGGATTATCGCATTGTATATCTGCTAAAAATCTGCAAGGAGAGGTGGGCAATCGGGTTTCGCGAGGAGATGTGGGGGAATGGCGGATAGGAGGATGTGACCTAGCTCAAATCTGAATGTTCATGCTTAATTGAGTGGTTTGATGGAAGCTTGATGTTCATGTTACACATTTGATAACACAAAAGGACCCCACTCTTACCATTCTTATGCACTATTCTCAGTCAAAAGATGTTTTTTTCTCGATACGATGCTTAACTTGAACTCAATTCTCCTTTCATGTGATTTGGAACATAAGCAGCCTACAGAGCACAAATTTTCACAGGATCCAATACATCTCAAAATAACGGTGGATCAAACTTCTTATTGATTCTGAGATGTATTTGAAGACAACGTGAATCAGATATTAGGTGATCACATATGGATTAATTATGTTTTTGAGATAATATGATTTCCTTTTAAACTTGAGTATTTGCATCACTTGCCAGTTCTATACCAGTTCTTCAATATTAGCTCATTATTTGCAAATCCAAAGCCAAGAGATTAGAACATCTCAATTCCGTTCTTGTGCAACAATTAGCATGATATTGGATTTAGTTCAGGTTTATGTTTCATTGCATTTGGGAGTGTTTCACTATTTCTTTTATTTTATGTAACACCAGAGGATTTTCGTAATGTTATTGTTATTCCAGCACCATCATATTTTCAAAATATTGGTTTTATAAAAGGGATTAGTCAAATCTTCTAAGTCCGTCTTTCACTTTTGTTCAATAGCATCACGACATGTATCTGTGTAACATAGAAAAGTATGGATAGGCAGAATATTTTGATCATTTAAGTCCCTTTCCTCAGCTACGAGGGGAGGGAGCTTGGAGGAGAGGGGCGGCGACGGGGAGCACACGGCAACGGAGCAGAAGGTGGTGGGGCTGCGATCGGAACGAGGGCTATGGGAGAGAGAGCACGTGCAGGGGAAAATGGTTGGGAAAGAAAGGGGGTGATGGAGAGAAGAGGTGTACATGGAGGGAGAGCAGCAACCAGAAGTAGGGCTCGATATGGGGAAGGAAGGAGCAGGCGGGTGTCGGGTGGGGACTGGAGGTAGGGCGCGAGATGGGGGAGGGAAGGGGCGGGTGTCGGGTGGGGACTGGAGGTAGGGCGCGAGATGGGGGAGGGAAGGGGCGGGCGTCGGGTGGGAACTGGGGAGGGAGGGGGAAGACTTGCGAGAGCAGATTGCCCCTACGATCAAACGGTTGATCTGGGCCGTGATGGACGGTCGGGATTGGTCGAGCAGTGTGTATGCCCCCTAGGGGGAGCTAACTTAGCTCCCCCCGCCCCTTTTCACATATTTTTTATTTTTTTGAAATCTAAAACTGTGTAATTTCATTATTAAATCCCTATATTATGTCATTCAAATTTCATGCGAAACAGAGACTCCTACGACCTCCCTCTATACGGGGTCGATTTAAAAAATCCTGTTACCGTTAAAAAAATGACTGTCTGGATGGAGGCCGTAGGGGTCTCTGTTTCGCACGAAATTTGAATACCATAATATAGGGATATAGTGATGTATTCATGGAAGAAATTTTCAAAAAAATAAAAAAAAATGATGAAAATGGGGCGGAGGGAGCTAAGTTAGCTCCCCCTAGGGGGCAGCCCCATTTTTCCCTATATATATACATACATATATATATATATATACATATATATAGAGGAAAGGGAGCCTACTTTGTGAAGTAGGTAACCTTACCTACTTGACATCCAATTTTTGCAAATATTTTTATTTTTTTGATAAATGCTACCGTAGATTTTCATAATTATATCCCTCTAATATGTCATTCAAATTTCATCAGAAAGGAGACTCTTACGGCCTTCATCCAGAACATGTAAAATACATCAAATCTGTGACTGTTAAAAAATGACTGTCTGGATAGAGGCCGTAGGAGTCTCTGTTTCTGACGAAATTTGAATGACAAATTAGAGGGATATAATTATGAAAACCCATGGTTGCATTTTTGAAAAAAAATAAAAAAATTTGTAAAATATGAAATGTTAAGTAAGTAAGTTACCTACTTCACAAAGTAGGCTCCCTTCCCTCATATATATATATATATATAGGATTTATTTCAAATAGGACGCAGTCCTTCCATTCCTAAGGAAGGCCACCCCTTTTTTGTATAAAACATGGCACTTTAGTAGAATACGTATATAGTTTGTATTATAGGCGCACGTTATAAACAGTTTTGTATTATAATGTGCAGTTTTAATGTTTGTATTATAATGCGCAGTTTTGTATGCGGCTTTGTATTTATAACGTGCACCTATAATACAAACTATATACGTATTCTACTAAAGTGCCCTGTTTTATACAAAAAAGGGGCGGCCTTCCTTAGGAATGGAAGGACTGCGTCCTATTTGATATATATATATATATATATATATATATATATATATGGGAATAAGGGGGCTGCACCCGTTGGTGCAGCCAATTAGCCGCACCTGGGTTGTGCACCGTCGGATCAAAGGAGCATTTCACGGTTGGATTGAGTCTCTGGATTATGCCAAAACACTCCCAAATTCCCTCCAAAATCTGTCCCTTCTTCGTTGGCCCTATTCCCAAACAAACCTCCTCCTTCGTATTGCCTCCCACGTACCGCCGCCTTCACCACCTCGTCCTGTTGGGGCTCACCCACCGCCCCACTCCCACAACAGCCGGCGTGCTCCCCATCACCGTCCCCATCTCAATCTCTGCTTGCGTGCGCGAAGCCCTCGCTCCCCCTGTGAAGCGGCTCGGCACGGACTCCCAACTCACTCTCCATCGCTCGAGCGTGAAGCTGCTCGTCACAGCCTCTGTAGCGACACGAGCTTGTTCTCACATACCGTCGCCTTCACCATCTCGTCGCCCTGTCGGTGGTCCCCCACCAGTCCGCTCCCATCGCAACCGACGTGCTCCCCACCACCGCCCCCATCTCCATCTATACTCGCACGAGCGAAATCCTGCTTCTTCTTTGAAACGGCTTGTCACAGACGCACCAGCTTCCTCTCCTCCATGCGAGCGTGGAGCTGCTGGTCACTGCCTCTGTAGCACAAGTCCGATGAGTGAAGTTAAAATAATGGATCGATGCGCTCAAAGTTAATGCCGAAAAGAGGATGGGATGTCACAAAAAATAAAATGGAAAAAAGGGAAGCAGCTTGCGGGAATAGATAATTATTTCTTTTATCTAACCATGTATTAATGGTCAAGTTATATAAGAGGTAGTAGCATAATTTACAGATTGCTTGAATGTAATAGTGGTTTAAAGTGACAACTGATGCTTCTAATTTTTATAATGCATATGTTTATATAGTATGGTTGAATTGCCGTTAGATTTTTTGAGCATAAAAAGATAACAAATATCGATCCAACACTTGCCACATGCACATGAATATATGTGAGAACAAAATCGTAGCAGGTTGTCTCCATTATGTCCATGAAGGGGGGGTTCAAATGACAAGCAGAACTTGTGATGTTTTAATTGTAAACTTGGAAATGGAGCACACATGCACACAGTATTCGAATATAATACTTTAAATTCAACCATAACATTCTATAATTCAGCACGATATGATTCAATCCCGGATCGATGACAAAAGAGACACTTATAACATTCAGCTTACAATTCATTTACAAGGACAATAGCATATTCTACATTTGTAGAAATACAACATCCTTCTCATGCAAATCGCACTAATTGCAGATGCTATCAGTTGGAGTAAGAGCCACTTCCTCCATTAGTCTATTGTTCAGTTCACAATATATGACATGCACATAAACATACTTTAAAATATTCATGAAAATAGAATACAGATCAAGATTAAACGTAGCTCCCCCTTGCTTAATTATCCCACAAAAAAATACTTGGAGATCCACATATACATGCTTTGTGATCTTAGTGAACATCATAGAGCTGGTCCATGTTTATATATCCCATAAAAATCTCCATCCGAACAAAACTTCATACCAATAGATGGTTGCACAACATTTGCATCTACCTCTTTTGTTGTTGCTTTTGCACACGTGTCTTGGTCATTGGAACCACAATCCAAAGCCACACATTGTTCCTTGATAATATCTTGAGTCATTTCTTGCAAGTCCTCATCAACCATTTCACCTAAAGATCCAATATTAATTTATTTATTAAAAATCTTTATACATAAAAAAATATCCAACAAATCCAATTAATATACACTAAAGTTTCATTATTTCAAAGGATATAAAATAAATTCTGGTTTCTACATAATAGAAGTTGATATAGAACTTGATATGAAAAATTAAAGAATGGTTCGACAGTGGAGATAGAATTGAAATATGTGTTATAATTCAAGTCCAGATAAACAGTGGATATAGGATTAAAGTATCTGATATATATTAATAATGAAAGCCATGATAAGGTACCTCCTCACCTGACTTGTGCTGCTACAGAGGTGGTGACGAGCAGCTCCACGCACGCACGGAGGGGAGGAAGCTGGTGCGTCCGTGACAAGCCGTTTCAAAGGAGAAGCGGGACTTTGCTTGCGCGAGTATATATGGAGATGGATGCGGTGGTGGGGAGCACGTCGGTTGCGATGGGAGCAGACTGGTGGGGGAGCACCGACGGGGCGATGATATGGTGAAGGAGGTGGTACGTGAGACCAGGCTCGTGCCGCTACAGAGGTGGTGACGAGCAGCTTCACGCTCGAGCGGTGGAGAGGGAGTTGGGTGTCCGTGCAGAGCCGCTTCACAGGGGGAGCGAGGGATTCGCGCACGCGAGCAGAGATTGAGATGGGGGCAGTGATGGGGAGCACGCCGGCTGTGGTGAGAGTGGGGCGGTGGGGGAGCCTCGGCAAGAGGAGGTGGTGAAGGCGATGGTACATGGGAGGCAATACGAAGGAGGGTGTTTGTTTGGGAAGAGGGCCAACGAAGAAGGGACAGATTCGGTAGGGGCAGTGGGAGTGTTTTGGCATCATCCAGAGGATCAATCTAACCGTGAATTGCTCATTTGATCCGACGGTGCACAACCCAGGTGCAGCTAATTGGCTGCACCAACGGGTGCAGCCCCCTTATTCCCTATATATATATATATATATATATATATATATATACATACACACACATAGAGAGAGAGGATCCTACTCCATGGAGTAGGTAAGTTACCTACTCCATTTTTTTTCAAAAATTTTTTTATTTTTTTGGAAAAATTTCTTCCATGGATTTTCATAATTATATATCTCTAATATGTCATTCAAATTTTGTTAGAAACCGAGACTCCCACGGCCTCCATCCGGACAATCATTTTTTAACGGTCACAGATTTGTTGTATTTTTCCTATTCTGGATGGAAGCTGTAGGAGTCTCTTTTTCCAATGAAATTTGATTGACATATTAGAGGGATATAGTTATGAAAATCCATGGAAGCATTTTTCCACAAAAATAAAAAAATTTTGGGAAAAAAAAGAAAATGAAGTAGGTAAGTTACCTACTCCATGGAGTAGGATTCCTTTCCTCATATATATGGTTAAATGAGGCTACACCTTGGGTGTAGCCAATTGGCTACTCCCACTCCCATTTCCCCCTATTCTTTTACTTTTTTTGGAAAATAAAAAAATTATTCATCACTATATCCTTCTAACATGTCATTCAAATTTCGTCAGAAACAGAGATCATTTGCCCTCCATCTGAAGGGGGTCGTTTTCAGCAATTCTGAGACCGTTAAAATTTGACAGTCTTGCTGGAGGGAACAGAAGTATCAAAGTAAGTCGAATTTTGAATGACACCATGGTGACATATTGTGATCTTAATTCCAATAGATTTCATTTCAGAAAAATAAAAAAATACAGAGGAAAAAAGGTGGGAGCATATACGTTAGCTACACCCAGTGAGCATACTCTTTTTTCCCCACATATATAAGGGATCTTTCAAATGAGGTGGAGGCTTTTCTGAAATTGTAAAGGCCACTGTGAATTTAATAAAAACTCTGTAACTGTTTTGTAAAATATAAACTGCACATTGTAAAAAAAGAATTTTGTAAAATATAGCATCCAAATTTAAGTTAACATTTCCATCCAATGTAATAATATTTTCATTATTTTATTTCACTATACATGTTGTGATAATATTTATTGTTATATGTATGAAACAAGAAATTGTAAAATATATTGGAAAGATAACTAAATTGAGGGTGGCTCACCATATATATGGTAAGACCCCACCTCATTTGAAGTTTCTCATAAATGGAGATCTTTCAAATGAGGTGGGAGCTTTTTTTGAAATTGTAAAGGCCACCATGAATTTTGTAAAAACTTTGTAACATTTTTGTAAAAGTATAAACTGCACATTGTAAAAAAATGAATTTTGTAAAATATAGCATCCAAATTTAAATTAACATTTCCATCCAATATTATAATATTTTTATAATTTTATTTCACTATACATGTTGTGTTAATATTTATTGTTATATATATGAAACAAGAAATTGTAAAATATATTGGAAAGATACCTAAATTGAGGGTGGCTCACCATATATATGGTGAGACCCCATCTCATTTGAAGTTTCTCGTATATGGGGACCTTTCAAATGAGGTGGGGGCTTTTTTGAAATTGTAACGGCCACTGTGAATTTAGTAAAAACTTTGTAATTGTTTTGCAAAATATAAACTGCACATTGTAAAAAAAGAATTTTGTAAAATATAGCATCCAAATTTAAATTAACATTTCCATCCAATATAATAATATTTTCATAATTTTATTTCACTATACATGTTGTGTTAATATTTATTGTTATATGTATGAAACAAGAAATTTAAAAATATATTGGAAAGATACCTAAATTGAGGGTGGATCACCATATATATGGTGAGACCCCGCCTCATTTGAAGTTTCTCATATATTGTCGAGGGGTTGTAACATGCACGAGGCTTGTACTGTTATCATTCCTATGAAGTCATCGACGAAAAGGGGCGCAATAGTTGTCAATAGACCTGGCCAAATTGCGGGTCGGGCCGAAGTTACACTACAAACTGGACGGCTTTTGGGGACGCTTATTGGGGACGGTCATGGAGCAACCGTCCCCTATACTACTATATGGGGCGGTTGCAGATTGACCGTCCCCTCCGTCGAGTAATCGCGACGGTCGTTACAGACCGTCGTCATTAATGGGACCTTTGGCGACGGTTATATAGCCGTCCCTTAATAGGAGAGCCCCAGCTTGTTTTCTATCTACCCTGGTACTATAGGGGGACAGTCTTAACCATCTCCTTTAGTCCACTGTTGCCGTCGCGTATACCCAACTATAGGAGACGGTTGCCACTGTCCCCTATAGTAGGGTATAAGGGACGGTTACATAACCGTCGCCAATGCCTGTCTAATTGGCGCGGTCTGCCAAATATTTGCCAGCAAAGGGGACGGTCCACTTATAACCGTCCCCGATTATTATTATAGGGGGCGGTCGTCCGACCGTCCCCAATGGTTTTATACCCTCTCGGCCGAATCCATTCCTCATTCATTCGCTCTTCCTCCGCCATCTCTCGTCCTCCCTCCGCCCGCTCACCCTCCTCCCTCCGCCCGCTCGCCCTCCTCCCTCCGCCGGTGCCCGCTCTCGTCCTCCCTCCGCCAATGCCCGCTCGCCCTCCTTCCTCCACTGGTGCCTGCTCACCTCCTCCCTCCGCCGATGCCCGCACGACCTCCCTATCGCCGGTGCCCGACCTCCCCGCCACCCTCTTCCCCTCCGACGCCACCTCCCTCCGCCGCCCTCCTTCATCAGCTCAACTCATCTATCGCCGCCGCGGTTTCATCCTCTTATTTGGTTGTAAGTTTTTCAATTATTTGTATTTTAGTAATTTTTTAATTATATTATACTTCCTTATGATTGTATAGAATTTTTAAAATAATAGCTTAGTGTTTGGAAAAATGAAGTATTCATAATGTAGTATTTTACATGCCTAATAGTTTAGTTTATAGGATCAAAAACTTAGTTTTTATGGCCTTCTAATTTAAATACATAATACTCCAATTGTTTGCTTGTCTGTATCTATGCTCTCTGTAATACACATTAACTTAGTATAAGATGTATGTATTAACTTAGCATACATTATTGAAACTTAGATATGGTCTTCGGGTTATTACAACTTTAAAATATAGGAAGAATGGTGTAGAACTGATTCTTAAGAGATACTGACATTGTAATTAACTTTGGATCTTTACCTTTAGGTAATGGACAAAAGTTGGATGAACAAAAGATTCGATGATTATCGGACACATAACAAAGGAGTTATCGGATTCTTAGACTGGGCATTTCGATATGAGTCAGTCTATCATATTGTAGGAGGTGAAGGAGATAGGATACATTGTCCTTGCAAAAGATGCAAGAACACTTTGACCCAAAATCGAACCATAGTTTACGAGCATCTGATATTAAATGATTTTTGGCTCCATTATACGAATTGGATGTATCATGGTGAAGGAGTTAATTCAGAAGAAGTTAATAATGTCCAAGTGGATACTGAAAGAGATATCTCTGAAACACATGACCGTGATGCTATGTTTGAGATGATAGATAATATTCGAGGACATGACACTGACGAAATGATGGAATCACTTCCGGATACCTTACATAAAAAAATACAAGATGCAGAGAAGTCAGTATGCTTAGGAATCAAAATGTCTCGATTACGTTTTCTTTTGGAGATGTTTAAGATAAAAGTGAAGAATCGATGTATAGCGGTTACGATGACAGATTCCTTACAGTTAATTAGAACATTATTAAATAATCCAAAAGGTTTTCCAAAGGACTGGAAGGACGCTAAGTCAAGATTCCGCGTACTTGGACTAAACTACGAGAAAATTGATGCATGTCCGAACGAATGCATTTTATATTGGAAGGATTATTCAAGCTTAGATACATGTCCTGACTGCAAAAATAACAGATATAAGACTATGGGTCATGATTCGAAGATGAATAAATCGGAGAATATTTTACGGTTTTTTCCTTTGATTCCCCGATAACAACGATTATATTCATATGAAAGAACAACTAGAATGATGCTATGGCATAGTAATATCAAAAAGAAGATGTAACTAGTGTTATGCGACATCCGTCAGATACAGAGGAGTGGAGGAAATTCGATGAAATGTATCCATCGTTCTCTGAAGAAGTAAGAAACGTACGATTGGGTCTTGCTTCCGACGGTTTTAATCCATTCGAAAATATGAGTACGAGTTACTCTATTTGGCCTGTGATACTTGTTACATATAATATGCCACCATGGATGTCGATGGCATCTTCTTTTTTGATGATGTCGTTATTGATACCTGGTCCAAAGGGGCCAGGTAATGCGATATATATATATATACACATACACACACACAACCGTTGACTGATGAACTAAATATTCTGTGGAATTCTGGAGTGAATACGTATGATGCGGCAAAGAAAGAGTTCTTTACAATGCGTGCTTCTTTATTGTGGACAATTAATGACTTTCCCGCGTATGCTAATTTATCGGGATGGAATACGAAAGGTAAACTCGCATGTCCGGTTTATATGGATAAAACACAATCGACATGGCTAAGTGCGAGTATGAAATATTGTTATTTGGGACATCGTCATTTCTTTCCCGTAAGTCATTGACGGCTAAGAAGTGAAAATAATTACAAGTTTGAGGGACAGTCATTTGGACGCCGGTTAAGTTTGAATCGACGATCAGGAAGCGTAATATGGACGGAACAAAAACAATTTGGGCAACTACTCTTTAGATCGTTTATTTAAGAAGAAGGCATCCGGTGGATGGCGGAAACAAAGTATATTTTTTCAGGAGCTACCCTATTGGCATATTTTACAGATCTGTCATAACTTGGACGTGATGCATATAGAGAAGAATGTTATGAAAAATATTCTTGGAATTTTAAATATTTCGAGTACAAGGAAAGACAGTTTGAGAGTTAGACGTGATCTGATACAGTTGGGTATCTGACCCGAACAACATCCGATAGAGTCAGAGAATTCTCAAGTAATAATTCCCAAAGCGGTTTATACTTTATCCAGTGACGACAAAGATAAGATAATTTTATTAAATCAATTAGAGTATCTGATAGATTCTCCTCTCAAATAAGCAGATTTATAAGAACTTCTTTTATGTTTTTTAAGTTAAGGGATGACGAAAGAGAAATGACCCGCATAAAGGTTTTTGCCGGGTCAAAGAGCCGAGATTTAGGAGGAGAAGTGCAGTGGATTTATGACGCCTACACACCAATTCATGTAAGTAATATTTATTTTTAATTTATAGAATGCCTCATGTTAATATATTGAAAATATTTAATGTATCTATATGATGAACCACGGATCTACCCTTTTTAATGTTGTCTAACTGACGAGTGCATTGCATTCGGGTAAATCGTCGAATGAATTTAATATGCGGTATTATTTTTGTTTAGCCTGGGAAAGCCCCAGGGTCGACTCAAGGAGGCAAAGGAACAACTCGAGATCAAGTTAGAGGGATCAGATCGTGGTTTTCCAAGTGAGATTTTTTTAAATTTTTTTATAAAATAAAATGCCAAATGCAATGATGCGAATGAACTAGGTTATTAAGAAAATCAACAACTTAGCCAATTTAATTTTAATGTGAAATTAATCCAAATTGACCAAATTGTATTTTTCCTCTAAACTTAATCCAATGATTAATGCAAAATGATTTTTTTTTAAATTTTTGGATTTAAAATGCACACATGAAAAATGCAAACTTTTTTGGGGGTTTTAAGTAATTTCTCATGCAAATGATATACAAAAAATATGAAAAATTTATTGGAAGTTAAATATGATGAAATGAAGATACACTAATTTCTTTAGAATTTTCTGACACTTTATAATTTTTTTATAATTTTTTTACTGAAATCAAAGCGACTACGAGTATTTAATTCCTAATAAATCTATGAAATCAAATTATCTAGAGAGATATTTATCTCAAATAGATATTTCAATAAGGAATCCAGAAGAGTCGAAATTTCTCAAAAATCTTATTCTTGGAATTAATTAAAAATCAATTACCTAAATCACCCTAGAATTTATTTTATACACAAGACAACTCCTAATTGTACGAAATTTGAACAGTAATTAAAGCACAATTAGATGCAACATTCACATTTTTTCACAATTTTTGGAGAAAGAAATATGCGTGTGTGAATTTCAGAGTATAAATGAGCAAAATATCACTGATTTTTAATCTCTGAATTTTAATAAATAATCAGATACTCACAAAAATGTAAATAAATAGTCACAAGATAAATAATTAGTTACTCTACAAAGTACAATTTTTTGATAAAAAGTTGATACGAAAATGACTTCCTACTTAGTGATCAAAGTCCGTGCAATACAAAATAAAAGATGAATAAACTGAAAGGTGGACAAGGACTCGTTTGTAATTAACCAAACTTAAAAAGACGAAATTGCAATTGTCACAAAGATAAAATAATGGTAATTGAACCTTTTCTTTTCCTCCCCTGCAAGCTAGGGCACGCGCGTTAGGGCGTAAGGGGCACAAGGTGGTGGCGGCCACGCGCTTGGGCGGTGAGGAGCGGACGGCGGGGCAGACGGGGGCTCGCACGGGCAGAGGGGCTGTGCAGCTCGGCCGCTGGCGGAGAGGAGGACGTGGCTGGCACGGTCGACAGGCGGCGTGAAGGGCGTTTGGAGGGGCGGCGCACGCGGCGCACGCGGCTGGGGGGGGGGGTGATTGCTGGGCGCTTCGCCACGAGCTGCGCGGCGAAGCGGCGGAGGTGGGCCGCAACTAGGGGCGGAGCGCCGCGCGCTGGGTCAAGCGGGGCGCCGATGCGTGCGGGGGACGGCGCTGGGCAATGGAGGGGCGGCACCGGCTGCACGCGCTGCCGGAGTGGCGAACGGTCGTGCAATGACGTAAGGGGCTGGTCGTCGCGCGGCCAGGAGTAGGGGCCGACGGTGCGGGGAGGGGCGAGCAGTGACCAGCGGAGGTGGTTGACTTCTGCTGCCACGGGCTGGAAGGAGATGGCAGTTCTGGACGAGGCGGGGGCAGCCGCAGCAAGGGGCGGCTGACGTCGTAGGCGGCAGGCGACGGAGGAGAAGCGGGCTTGGAGGGCCGCACAGTAGCAGTCCTGCAATCTTTTTTTTTTGATTTTTTGATTTTTTTAAACAGGAAACAGAAATATGTAGGAGTGAGAGGTGGTGTTGTGGTGGGGATGATGATGTAAAAAAAGTAATGGTTATGGATTGGTGTGTTTGTGATGGTGATGGTAATGGTGGTGGTGGTTGATGATGTGATTTTTTTTGATGAACAAGATAAGCAAAATAATGTTAGATAAAAAATGACAAGGTAAAGATAGAGAATACTTACTTGTGATTCGCCGAAAGTGGAGCCGCGGTGTGCGGCTTCCGTCGTCATGGCCTCGATCCGACTCAGCGAAAATTCGGAGAAGCTATACAGCTTGGATGTGGTTGCGATGAGGTCGATCTCTACCTCGGATCTCGCCAAATACGATGGAAACCGTCGTCGCGTCGAAGACTTACTCGGTCGTTGTCACCATCGAACAGGCTGAGATGGTGGTTCCCTTTCTCTTTCGATTATGGTGGATAATTGATAAAGAAGGAGGGGAGGAGAATATAAAGAGGAGGGGGAAGATAGAAAAGAGGTGGAGAAGATGGAGGAATGGTGGAGGAAGTGGTGGTTTGGAGTGGTAGGCAAGTAGAGAAGAGATTAAAAATCCGAAATAATAAAAAATAAATATGAAAATAAAAAATGGGTTGACATGTGGCGGCTCTAGGAGCTGCCACATGTCGCTCCTAGAAAATTCAAAAATTAAATGTAAATAAAATAAAAAAGAAATAACTAAAGAGATTAAATCAAAAGTGATCAACATGGAAGTTGCTCGTCTCGACAAGACCTACAACTTTCGTGAAGGGCCAAAAATCGAAGGAAGTGATCTGTACAAAAATATTTTTTTTGGGTGGTTCCTTATAGATATAAAATACCACATTTTATCTTTTATATTTTTTTGTAATTTTTAAAAGAGAGAAAAATTAAAATAAAGTTACAAAAAATATGAAAGGAATATTTACAACTTAATCTATTTTTTTTGAATTTTTAATACTGAAGAAAATAAAAGGATAAAAATGAAGGGCAAAACGGTCAACATGTACAATATACAAAAGGGGTCCAAACCCAACTTTTGCATACGAGCTCCGATTTTAATGAAATTGGTCTTGTTTCGAAGGTATTTGAATGTATATTACTTGAAAAGTGAGTAGACCTAATTCGGAGGTTGTATGAGAGAGATATGTGCATTCTAAGGCTCCTAGTTTCAAACTTGGATTGAGGGTTGATTGGTCAATTGCAAGTTAGTATTTTTTTGATATTTTTTAATTAGTATCAGTAATATATACACTACAGAGTTGATTTTATTGGATTTGGAGTTAGAATAAAATATATACATAAAGGGTATTTTAGCTAATATATAGGTGAATATTTACAAGTGAAGTTGGCTTCTTATTTATGGAATATGAATGCAAAAATGCAGATGTTATCAATGCATGCATGAATGCTAATTATGAAATATAAGTGGAAATATGCAGCTAATTAGTCAGGATCAAAGCTTTATTTTCAACTTTTAGAGTCATGAATCATAGATTCATCACACCCTATACTTAAACCTTGCTCGTCCCCGAGCAACTAAAATGGAATGCAAGAGTGAAATGATTTTGGGTTCCATACCAAGGTCATGAACAAAAGGTGAAAATGGAGCTTGACTCGACCTTTGGATTAATTGTGTGGCGGAACCTTATTGGGATCTGAACTTAAGACCTAACAGACTTTAAGTTCCACAAGTCTTCTATTCAAGATGCCTCAACAGTCTGGTCAGAACAAATCCTCAGACGCAAATTTCTGATGACTATGATTCTTACTTGTACTGTATAAGTGTAAAATAGCTCTCCACATCAGAAATGGCTCAGAAGCAACCTCCTCTAACAAGATAACTCTAATAACCCGGTCTAATAACTCTTTCCTCGAGGAGCGGGGTATTCCCTTCTAAGTTCAAGTGCGACCAGCTCAAGAGGAGGGGGTGGAGAAAAGAATGGACGGTAGCCAGTGTAGCTACCTATCCCGGGATGCCTGACCAGTGTAGCCAAGTCATCCAGCTGCAGACTTCTTGCTAATATATATACTCCGACAGGTATTTTACTTTCAATTTGGCCTGTCTATTTTTTTGGAGTTCTTGCATTCTTTCTTTTTTTTCTTTTTTTCTTTTTTTTGGAACTATATACAAGGTGCAACATGTACATTAGGAGTTTTTCCTCTTGAGCCAGTAGACTATCCCTATTTTGAAGCATTATTGCAACCCACAGCATCCCGTCGTCCTCAGACGTCAACACTACCATACTAGCTTGAGATGCACTACACTCCCTAGAGGAGGACGGATGTTTCCACCCGTGTGCTACTCCAAACTAAAGGATTCTACCTCCTCACCACCTCATCAATGAAGAGCTACGTGCATTGTGCTTGTCCAAATTAGGTCACTGTCTAAAGGAATCATGCGTGTGCACAAGATATTCTACTTAGACTAATCTAGATGACATGTGAACATAGACTTGCGTACTCAAAGAATTAAGTCACTTAACCTGAGAAATCTTAACTCCAGTTCCTATAAAGTTCCTATGAAATTACGTGGATTAAGGTCAAATCAAGTCCATCCTCAATATCTACTTACAACTTGATTCATAACCCACTAGCTTTTCACCTTGCATATGCAAGATATGCAGATGAGAGGTGCAAATGACATGCTATGTAGATGAATGCAAGACTCTTTTTTTTCAAGGATGATATGCAAGAGAAAATAAGAAGCCTTTATTTTCAATATTTTATTTTATTTTCTGATATACAATAATTTTTATTATTTACAACAATTTTTAGTTGATACAATTTGTACATAATATGCATAGTATACACGGATTTTTTTGTATACATCCTATTTTACAACATATTTTACAAAAGTATGTTTTATACAAATTTTACAACTTTTTATACAAGTATTATACATATAGTACATTTTTTGTACTAATGTGCTATAGAAATAGTCCCCTAATGTGCTATAGAAACATCCTATCTGTCGAAGATAGCTCACAGGACGCATTTTTTCCTTTCAAAGATTAATGGGGATGGTTATAACCGTCCCATATGCTCTTCTGTTGGCGTCGCTATAGACCCCAAAAAAGATGGGACGGTTACAACTGTCTCCTTTAAATACCAAGGGAGACGGTTCCAACTTTCCCATCTGAATGTTAGGCACTCGATGTCTTCTTTTGGTGCCCATGGGAACCAAAGGGGACGGTTTAAACCGTCTCTAACGCGCTTCTGTTGGCGTCCCTATAGCCCGATCTAGCGGACAGGACGGTTGCAACCGTCCCATCTTATTCTCTAGAGGGACGGTTTCAACCGTCCCTTCCTCTTCAAAGGACCTGGTTGCCTCAAATTTGTGCCAATGAGGGTTAAACGGGACGGTTCAAACCATCCCTTAAAGCCTTCTGTTGTCGTCTCTAAAGGACCTTTTGACGGAGGGGACGGTCGCAACGGTCCCAGTTATTTAACGTAGGCGACGGTTGCGACCGTCGCTTCCGTTTGACATCGATTCCCTGACACGGATATCGACCAGTGGGACCTAAAGAGGACAGTTGTAACCGTCCCCACTGGTCTTCTGTGGCCGTCCTGAAATGATGTCCGAGCATCGGGGACGGTTGGCACCACCCCTAAGCTGCTAGAATGGGGATGGTTGAAACCGTCCTGACTATTCGTGGTATAGGGGACGGTCGTAACCGTCTCCATTCGTTAACGTTAAAGGGACGGTTCCAACCGTCCCCAATGATTGATTAAAAGGGACATTCATAGTAAGCGCCCCATCTAATTAAATGAGACGGTGGCAGAGGGGACGGCTCTGGAACCGTCCCCTTTGAGCAGAAGGGACGGTTATCACAGCAAAAAGGACGGTTTTTGACCGTCCCCTTAGCGCCCCCGGCCTGTAGTGTTAAAAAACCTCTGTCCAGAGCCCACCCATGGGCCGGCCGATGGCCCATTTTGGTCCTTTTTCATTGATTTTTTAATGGTATTTAATACATATAAATGATATTATTAATACCAACTATACTTTATATAACTAATGTGCGTAGTTTACATATTACTTGACATGTAAACTATTGAATTTTTATTTAAAACTAGTGTCACAAATGAAAAACTTAAAGCATATCATATTAATACATGTATAATTTGACATATATTTATATATTTTTTATTTTTTTAAGGGCCGGGCTGGGCCTGCCCATGCATAAATCTTGAAGCCCAAGCCCGGTCCATGAGCGGGCTGGACGGGCGGGCCCCCAATCCGTTGGCCAGGTCTAGTTGTCAGAGATCGAGAGACGCACGGATTTGAATAGGGAGAAAATAAGTTTATGTTTGTTGTTTATTATACATAAAGAATTATATTGTATTCCATTATTCTAACGTAAATCATGATCTTTTTGTTGTTACCACATCCATATCAATTGCTAATTCATTCAATTCATATTCGAATACGAATATCTATATATATTCAGAAATTTCTCGAATGTAGTAGCGATTAATTTATTTTTACTGGAACCTGCATTGAACTCTCTTATTATCAATTGATTGCATTGATTCAACTTTTTTAGATCGTTCAGTTCATGTTTGGATGTAGGCTCTTATCACGGGAAGAGATTACTGTATCTTGGGGTAAACTATCTTAAGTAGATACATAATGATTACATTATTGATTATGTTTATGCCTTTAGTATTTATCGTTCATTGTCAATCAAACCAATGAATAAGAACAAGAGAAAAATCTCACTTTATATTTATCTTACCTTCCTCCATACCCCTAGTCTGGAGGGAAAATGATTTACGTAATTTTATCTAATATCCAATGTCACAAGTAAGGATGGAAATTGATATGGACATAACAATATCAGCTTACCATATTCGAAAAAATACTGAATATTGATATCGATCTATATTTGAGTATTAATCGAACATTGATCGAAAATGGATATCAATTGTAAAAAATTTCCGAATATGGATATGGTAGCAACAAAAAGATATGGATTTGGATTTGAATACAAAATAATATATACACATACACATACATATATGTAGAAATATACATAGACATATATATACACACATGCATACCTACATGCATATCCATATACATACATATGTACTTATAGAGGGTTGATCCTGTGAGAGCCAAAACCTGTGAGAGCATGGGAGCAACGATTTTGGACCACTAGATTCTAGCATCTCTCCTCATTGATTATAGGAGGAGAGAGAAGAGCAGAATCTAGTGGTCCATATTCTTTGCTCTCATGCTCTTACAGATTTTGGCTCTCACAGGATCAACTCTCACCTACATAAATAAATATCCATATCTATTCAAGTATACAAATAATTTCAGAAAAATACAATAAAACTTTATTTATCTTTATTTTAATAATTATAAATATATAAATTATGTAAATAAAATAATAAAATATAAAATGGAAAATAAAAAGCATACCCATTATATATGTAAATATACCTATAATTTTACATGTAAAAAGTAACATAAAATAAATTAACTCGAAAAAATAAATACAAATCACCATAAAATACTACATAAAATAATAAATATTTTTCATATTTTTATGAAAAATATAATAAAATCATTTCCTAATTTTTTTTATTTATAGTTGCATTTTCTTGTTGGTTTATTGTGTAGTGGCCTACGTGGCTGAATGTGGGCGATGGTCTTAGTTGACCCGCCAATCAACTAGCCTCCTATGCCACTCTAGGCATGTTAGACTTGTGATAAACCTATCTTCCTTAATTTATCCCCATTGATTCTTTCGATTTTTTCGATCGAGCCCTTCCTGACTTTTCCTCCTCGATGACTGATTTAGCACGCCGACATGGTTCCTTGATCTAAGAATCATTGACTCGAGTTGTGGCCTCGGTCAGAGTCTCCCTGTATAAAGCTCCTCTACCATACTCCATTGAAATTTTGATCCTGGTTCAATCCTCGAAATCCCCATATTTCTCACTCGTGAGTTCACTGGAGACAGGAGCCTTCTCGCCGGAGAGTTTGGCGTGGAGGAAGAGGCGTCGTACCCAAAGATTCGAGCTCATTGGTCGTCTCACCTGAGCTCCGGCTTGGATCCTTCTTCTTTTAGGTTAAGCCCTAGTTTCTTGCTTATTTTTATTCCTAGGATTAATTATCATACGTTAGCATTTAATTTTAGTAGTTTTTGCCTTTTATTTCGTGAAAAACCCTGATCGTAGTTCATCGGAGCTCTAGCTCCGACCACCATTTCTGTTGTCCTCGACTGTGCTCCGCCTTGCCTAACACCTCCATCTTCTTTATCATCGCTTCTGCTATGCCTCATGCACTGCCATTCCCCACGATTCACTCTAGAATCAAGAGATCGATACTCCTCCTCTCTCACTCGATGGAGTACCCTCCGCCTCGCTCCATCTCCCCTCCCTATTATACCAAATCCAGCCCAGAACTCTCTATTTTATTCTATGAACCTAACATTGTAGATTTTGGACTAGAAGGACCCCTTCTGTGTCAGATTTTGACTAGTCGAGGTTCCCCAGCTGCCATTCATTCCTCGACCTTCCAAGACTCCACCGATGAGCCCCGGACTTGTTCGAGACGCTCAGTCACTGTGGGATCATGCCTGCTCTCTTTTGGGCAACCTATGAGCATTTCTGGTGGTCAGAGTTGACCAGAAGATCGATTTGAAGTTTGCACCTCCGGGCATTCTTTCTATTTGCCTCTATGTCGTCCGATCAGGAGCTCCGCCCAGGTAGTACAACTGCGATCAGATCTTGATCGTCATCAACTGTAGGATCCATTGCTTGATTTGATCTCATCCGTACATCGGCGAAGCATCATAGGGCGACCAGCATCCTCCACGTGGATAAGAGAAACGCCCTCCACCCTCCAATCGTGCCTCGATGGGTAATTTTTCCCAGCACTCCTCAATTTTTCTATTTTCATTTATTATATAAATTTTTGTTTATAGTTCAAAAATTTTATAATAATTACACTTTAGCCCCCATAAATTTTCTTATTTACTTTTAGGTCATGTCTGCATCACCTCGCATGCTCATACACGTGAGGTATTGGGAGAATTTGCATAAGACCCCTTGCGAGTTTTTGTTATTGTTTGGCCCTTAAAGTTTTTAATTAAGTGTTACATTTTTTGGGAAAATTACATGTAGGCTATGTACATTTCTGAATAGTGCATGTATACCCCTGTTGGGCGTATTAAATTGAATATATTTGGTATTTCTGTATAGAGGCCCTGATACTTCTATTTTATGTTCTGGAATGCATGTAATGTTTCTTTAAATTACATTTTGGTCTCTACCTAGAACAATAAATTTTATTTCTTATATTTTTTATTACAAATAGTTGTTTACATCTAAAAATGTAGGAAATTTATTTGAAGTGTTTGGTCATTTATTAAATCACATATATTTTTTAGAAGATAATAAAAAATATTATATTTAAAAATACAAAAACATTGCATTTATTTCCTGTTTGCATTAAAAAATAAAAACATATAAATGTGTTTTGAAAAAATCCAAAAAACAGTGTCTATATTATTGTATTATTTAACTCCAGGCCAAAAATCATTAAAACTTTAAATTAAAACATTAAAAATTTAAAAACCCTACAAATCTTATAAAATTATAAAAATATCTAAAAATCCAAAAATAATCATTTTCATTTATGTATCACCCTGATATTAAATATTATATATTAAAATTAGTTTTGAAAATTTTTGATATATTTATCAAATTTTAAATTCCAAAATAGTTCGACCCATTATTAGTACTCATTATTTTGTCCCTTTTATTCATTTTAAATACAAAAAAGAAAATTTTATGAGAAAAAACCTAAAAAAGAGGAAAATATAAAAAAGAAATATTTTATTTTGTCTTTTTGAGTATTTATAGTTATATTTATGAATAGATTAGCTGATATTCTATAAATATATATGTATTATGCTTATATTATAATTATCATTGTCATCAAAAATATCAAAAATATTTAAAAATCCTTAAAAATAAAAGGACTGTCTTTAAGGGTACTTTTGGACTTTTCTATATTTTTTTAATATTTATATTCTATATATCTATCATACTATATATAGTATTTATATATTGTGATATATATATTGTACTTATATATTAAAAAGAAAATGAAAAATTAGAAAATATAAAATATAAAAAGAAAGTAAAATTATAAAAGTAAAAAAACAAAAAATGAATTAAAAATCGAAAAATGTAAAATATTTAAAATTAAGGGATTTTATCACTTGTAAAATATTTAAAATCAATCTGACGGAAGGGCACAACTGGTGACGGAGCAAGAAGTTAGGGGCACAACTGATATTACCAAAAAGATAGGGGTATAACTGATATTGCGATATCTCGGAGGGGCACAAGTGATAAAATCCCTAAAATTAAAAAAAACCCAAAACCCTATACAAACACAAAAATATTTATTACCTTTTTTGTCAATTCTTGTGTTCTATTCTCGTTCTTCTTAGTTGTTCGACCCTTACACTTGCATACTATACATATCATTTTGTAGGGTATAAAAAATTTTGACTCACCTGTACTTATTGTTTGAGCCTAGTTATGTGTTAATTGTTGATTGAAACACTTGAGTTAGGTGTTGTGTACTGTGAGAGCGGTTGATACAATGATTGTCGGATCTGACATGTTAGACAACTTAGGCCCGATGCATCCTCATTTATCTCTCTTTATTCTTTTATTGTAGCTAAATATCTTGGCAAAGCATCATGTAAGTAGTTGTAAATACAATAAATTAACGAAGAGCACGTATTTGTTAATATCTAATAATTAGCATGTATTTGTGCAAAAATAAAAGAATAATGAATAAAAGAAAAAGAAGGAAATATTTAAAATAAATATTGGGTGACCTAAACCTAAGAGAGGGCAAAGAATTGGCTTGATCGCCGAACAAAATAAGTAGAGAGAGATAGGGTCACTCTACCTTTTACATATGTATCACTTATGTGTGTATATATATATATATTTAATTTATTTCCATAAAAATAAAAATTAAAAGATATTTTTATCCCCTTGTATATACTTCTAAAAATAAAACAAAAAGTAGAAAAATAAAAATAAACCAAAAACAAACTCTCTCACCTTGTATATATTACATGTAAATGTGTACCTTTTCTTATTTAATTTATACTTGTAAATAAATGATAAAAATAAAACAAAAATTATTTTATATCCCAAATATTATGTTATAAATAAATAAAATATAAATTTAAGGTATTTATATAAAAATAGAAAAATTAAAAATAATTGTACAAAATACATAAGGATTTTATACCTATATATAATACAATATATTGTATATATTGTAATTTATTTTTCATAAAAATAAATAAAAATCACAGAAAAAAATCTTAGAAAATAACAAATATTTTTCATTTTGTACACTTTCCAATTTAAAATCATTTGTTATTTTTAATTGAATTTATAAACATTTTTGTACATCATTTTTTCTGATTGGTTCACAGAGGAACGTTGACTCGGGTCAACCCCCTCTTCCAGGGCTTGACTCGACCCGACTGTTCCACCGGATCGTTTTCTCCCGATTATCCTGGCCGGGTCAAGCATCTCCTCGATTTTCCGCACGTGCTTTCCCTGTGGATCCAGGATTTACGTGGATCCCTAAAGAAGCGCGGATCTCCCTCGGATTGCGTGCCCTGGCCCGTTTCCTCCGGTTATTTGGGACACCCTATAAATGTTTCACTCGTATTCCCAGCTGAGTAGCTCGTGCCGTACACCCTTCTGATACCCTAGATACCTTCACCGCAGTGACAGCCGTCGGAGGGCACCTTTGGTGCTCGAAAAGGTGCTGTGTAGTCGACGCTCACCCATCGTGGTCAGAGAACCGCCGCGCGGAGCCTCCTTCACCAGCCGCAGCGTGGTCAAGGCCACAACCCCGCCGTTCACCTCCCCTGAAGCTTAGGATCTCATTCGGACCTTCAGGTAACCATTCGATCGTTCCTAGCTCCTTCATTTGCTCAATCTTTCACTTGCACTCCGTCGTCGCTCGGCCAGCTCTGACCAGCCGATCGGAGCTTCGTTACCATCACTCATCCACTCAGATCAACGCATCCGCTTGCCCTCCATCTTCTTCCGCAGTCTGGTCACCCTGACCTTCAATCCTCATGTCGAGATTAGGAATTAGGTCTCCACTACCATTCTCGCCGGAGACCCGCATCCATTCACCCTCGCTTCTCTCTATTATAGGATAAATAACCCCGACCGGAGCCTTACTCCGAGTCCGAGCTCTCTCCTGCAGGAGATAGCACGCGTGAAACGACCCAGATAGCCTTTGACCATCCTCGCCGGAGCTCGCCCAGGTCCCAACCACCGTCACGCATATCCGACCGTCAGCGACTCCATCCGAGCCAACCATTCGACGTGGAAGGTCCCCACGATCCTGATGGAGTCGTCTGATCCTTCATCGGAGCTCCGAATCTTCGCCGGTGCTTTGACGAAGCTCACCCTGACGTAGTTCTTCCAGACCCTCTCTCCGCCGTTGGATCGACTCCTTCGCCCAGATGACATCCTCATCGTCCATTCACAACAGTTGTCAGGCTGTTAGATGTCAGATCTAACGGCCCCCTTACCTCCCATGTCACCGACACTCTGACGGTCGTTGGATCTGACACCTGACCGCGCCAGACCGCACGTTCGCGTCCGTCCAGCGCCCGCCACCTGTCCCTCACATGCCTCCTCACGTGCTGCATGGGAAATTTGCTCTGTCTACCTTGTGTTTATTTTAGTTTCCATTTCAGTCTGTAAAAAAGTATAAAGTGGACCTTTTTGCATCTTAATTCCTGTAGTTTTCGATATTTGCATTTTAGTCCTTCCTGTGTGGACCCACATGCGTCGTCACGTGTTATTTGGGATATTTGCAGTATGTACCTTGGATTTATTTTCTATTATGGTTTGAAGTTTTAGTTTTCATATTTGCAAGTATACCTATGTGCGTGCAGATCTGTGACATGTGCTGATATTCGTGGAAAAATTACAGTTTGAGCCCTAGATCTTTCTTGCGTGTTATTATTTGGTTCCAAGACTTAAGTTAATTGCATTCCGATCCACGTATGTTGTGTGTCTTATTTTAGATGAAATAAATATCATTGTAGCTCCAAAATTCACAAAATTTTGACATATGGCTATTGCCTTGGTGTAGGAATTTTGATGAATTTTTGGTTCTGTTTTGATTGCATTTATTATTTTTAAAAACTAAAAATCCCTAAAATTTTCACTGTCTGTTTTAGAAAATCAACTAAAAATATTAAAAATTCTTGAAAAATTCTAAAAAAAATCTTACTTGTGTGTTTTGTGTTTTTAAATTTCTATCCAAGTTTTGCTTCATTCTCGTTTATAAAACCCAAAAAATTTGAAAAATCTTAGAGAATCAGTAAAAATTCATAAAAATTCAAAAAATGTGTTTTCTTCTTCTGTAGTTAGGTTTTTTCTTGTAGTTTCACATAAAATTGATGTTCGAATTTTATAGGCATTTTAAGTATTTTTAATTTGCCTTTAGATTCCAGTTGAACACTGGTTTTTATTTCCGACCTTGTTTGATTTTTTAGAAAATTAATTAAAAATCATAAAAAATCTAAGAAAATTCACAAAAACATCTGAATATTTCAAAAACACAAAAATATTTTTATTCTGAATTTTTGAGTATTTTTGGGCTATTCAATAATTGTGTGAGTGTTGATTTTTTTTACCTTTTCCAATATTAAAAAAATCATAATTTTTTTTTGAAAAATTAAAAACCACCATTCCTTTGCTTTTCTTGGAATCTTGACTACTTCGTAGCTTTTGCTTTACGTGCTCCTTATGTTCGACCCTGATAGCTATACTACGTAAAAATAAATAGCAAGACCGCTTGCCACACTTTTATTGTTGTTTGATCTTGTTGGTGGTCTCTCATTTTTCTTGTTGAGCCTGGTTCGAGTGATTGAGGTCGCAACGACCTTTGATATCACTTAACCTTAGTTGCTCGGCCGCTCATCAAGGCCCTCCAAGACCAGACGTTAGACACTCCAATTTTCGTGTTCATCAGAGGGGAAGGGGGTCAGAGGTTTCGGCTCGATGGGGGTAGTGAATCGGAGATCGAGGTGTGAGGTGGTGGGGTCCAGAGGTCCTGGGCATGAGGGGGAGGGGTCAGAGGTCTTTGCATGCGGGGGTGGCAGGCCGGAGGTCTTGGGTGTGAGGGGGAGGGGCTGGAGGTTCTATTCGCAAGGGGGAGAGGGCATGAAGTCCTGGGCACGAGGGGGCGACAGGCTGAAGGTTTTGGGTGCGAGGGGGAGGGGGCGAAGGTCTTGGGCATGGGGAGAGGGGAACCGGAGGTCCTGAGCGTGAGGGGAAGGGGACGGAGGTCCGACGGTGCGGGGAAAGGGTTGTGCTGGGAATGACTAAGGAAGGTGGAGGTGAATGGAGTGTAAGGAGGGGGTGAAGGAGGACGTCTTTTATAAATTTGATAAAGAAATATGGCAATACACACTTTTTTTAATGAAATCCGACCAATTTTAATTGTTAAATTGATGAGAGTTGGCCACACAGTATGTGTTATAAGGTTTACTCACTTTACGAGGTTGAAGGGATAATATCGATGTTTACAAGATCGAGCATGTAATTTATAAAGATTTTAAGGTTCGTGAATTAAAAATTCGAAATTAGTACTGTTCTTTTGATATTATTCCAAGGGTTGAAGGCTCCCAACAAGCATATCCGAGAAGTTATGGCCGTTGGATGTTATCAATTCTTAGAGATTATTTTGATTTTTAAAATCAGGCACATGATTATGTTAGGCTACTGCGTCTTCATGGAGGAACCCATTTAGCATTCTCACTGCGCCTTCATGAACGCCAACCCCCGCCCAGCCCGCCTTCTTCGAGTCTACGCTCCATATAACCTCATCGTCTCCCCTCCCTTCCAGAGCGCTCCACCATCGTCGTGACATCACTCCGGTACAACTACGCTTCTGGACGTCGACTCAAGTGTGGGTTTCATTTCTACTTCGAATTCAGTTTCATTTGAAGCATTATGCTACGTATCTCATCGTTTTAATAATCTAGCGACCATGTTAATATACAATGGGTTTTATGAATTTCCATTATGATCCTCGATGATAAAAAGTGATTAGAAACTAGAATATTGATCCATAAATATGATGTAATTGAGGATTATCATGTTTGATATCATAAGTCCGCACAACATATGATTACTCTCTCCATCACATAATCAAGAAGATTATGAAGAAAAGGTTTGAATATCCATCATTTTCCTTCCTGAAAGAACAACTTCAACTTGGCAGTCTCTCTCTCTCTCTTATTTTGGCGCAAATCCAAATTTCATGTGGCTTTTCAAATTAGTTCTCCATTGTTGCTGTATGTTGCTAAAAACAGAGAGAGCTCATTCACAACATCAGATGCAAATTAAACATTCATACAAAATCCCCTATTGTACATGCAGATAACAATTACTGAAAGAGTTGGTAATACAGAAGGTAGCTCTGTTTCATGGAGCTTGTGAAACAGCAGCAAGTTGGACAGAGAACAACAAAGACGTTATTGCTACTTCTTGCCAAAGAAAGCCCTGAGCCTCCCCCTGTCTAGCTTCTCCGGCAGCTACTTCTCCCCCAGCACATCCATCTCACACAGCTTCCGCAGGTATCCCATTGCACTGTGCACCGCCATCAGCTTCCTGCACTCTTGCTCGACAACAGCGCCACCGGGCATGCCATAAACGGATCGAAATTGAGCAAACCTATATTTTTAATGTTCGGTTCATTTATTTAATCGAGGCTAAACTTGTGTTCAGGTTCGGTTCGTTTATTTTCGAACCGAATCCGAATCGAACCTCTTTTTAAACGAATCGAACCTAAGCGGCCGAACATAAGAATTCTCTAATAAAAGGGAGTGAAGAGAAGAGAAATAGAAATATATGTGTGTCTGCAACTAGAATAAATATTCATCTAATTTTTTTCTTTATCTAACTCATCTTCATCTTTAAAGAAAAATAGATTAATAAGGATTCGTCTCTTTGAAAAATATAATTATAATATATTTTTATATATGTTCAGATGGGGATAAGGAATAAGAATAATGTGGAGATATCCGACAATTAATGTTTATACTTGTTTCGTTGATTTGAAGATAAAGAAGGGAAAAGTACTAGACACATAGATGATGGATGTTGTAATCACGATGTGATTATTTATTTTTGAATAGTTTTTATTGAGATAAAACCTATTTATCACTTAAATATTCAGTTATCTCTAGACAAATGTCACTTATCCTTAGACGAAATCCACTTATCTCAAAATAAGGTCCACTTCTATCGATAATGATTTGTAAATATGTATATGCGTATGTTTATCGAGCTTTTAACGAATCGAACCTGAGCGAACCTATGATTTTTAGGTTCGGTTCGTTTATTTAATCAAACATAAACTTGTGTTCAGGTTCCGTTCATTTATTTCTGAACCGGATCTGAATCGAACTTTTAGCGAGCCGAACCTGAGCGAATATCGAACTTGAGAATTTGATACCACCAGCTTTGCATATCTCAAATTGATTTAAAGATTTTATCAATGGTTTCTTATGGAGATGTTGCTAATGCCACATACTTGACTTTTTTTATAGGCGCGACTCCTTTGGCAATCTTAAACCTCGTTGGCTTGTCCTTTTTACATTATAAGATAATGAGAGAGTGCAAAGATTGTTGGTTTTAAGATCTTGTCAAATATTTGAATCTCATATAAATGTGCATGCGATCCATATCTAATGTGGATGACGTATCTCCTGAAATTTTTCTATATCTATTCTAATGGAAGTACATCATATGCGATCCATGATGAAGTTTATCGTCCTCTATGGATAAGAGAAATCACGCTCATCTCCTTGTGGGAGTAAATTTGACTCCTGGTTAAGATGGTGGCATACATCACATTTGGGGATGAAAACAGATCAAATACAAGATCAGATATGTCTATTTTTGTATTCATATTCGCTTCATCTCTATCGAATACGAATACGGATATGGATATTATTTGGATATACATTAAGGAAACCGTATCCTTAAAAATACGGATACAAATCCGAATCGGATATTTATCGAATAAAGAGCGATCCCGAATATGGATCAAATAACGAGCTCTTCCAAATATGAATCGAAAAAATAGTGAAATCCAAATATGGATCCAATAAACATGGAATCCGAATACGGATCGAAGAAATACTACATACGAATACGAATTAAATTTTTTTTATCAAAGTTCATAATTTCTAAAAATGGTAATAAAAATAAGTTGCATCATGACAAAAGGGAACGTCAAAGTGACATGCGTTCTTGACCAGAAGTAAAACGGGGACATGATTTCGTAACTTTCATTCATGCCCATCTCCAAGCAAATGAAAGTTTATCATTAATATATTGTATTTTAGAATGTATAATACTAATATAATAACATAGGGTTGTGGCTTATATTATATTAACTAATGTATAAAATAATATTGAACATTGTATTCGAATATCCGGATTCGGATACAGATATTCGAGCCATTACAAAATCCATATCCGAAAAATGTTTACAATCCATATCCATATTCAATCCGTATTCGATTAATATTCATATACGAATATTCATATCTAGTAATTTTTCAAGTACGACAAGCAGATAATTGGATATATCAGCATCCGTTTTCATCCCTAACCACATTACACATCGAAGTGATTTAATAAATTGGACAATTTAGATGAGATGTGATCTGATAACTATTGCATATAGAAGGATCTATCTAAAACGAATGGATGTCTAGAATGACAGACTTGACTATCTTTTTATTGAAGGAATACATTAAGTTATTACTAAAAAAGAAAAAAAATGAGATCAATTTAGAAGCAGTTTTTATTTGTTATTCCAGCAGACAGTCTAATTTGAGACTCTTTAATTGCAATTTCTTCCACTAACGGTGGCACCGTGTGGTTATCCTTGGATCAATTCTTCACAACTGTCACGGTACCGGAGTGGTGTCGAAGCGATGTACTCTCTCTTTCATGTGCCATGCAAGGGGAACTCATACAAAAATTTTGTATCCTTTTTAAGTCTGATTTATGGCTGTAATGTATCACCGTTATCATATTCCGATGAGTGCATTTATTACATGACCATACTTGAAAATACTTGTCTGCGACTCTGTCTTCTACCTTTCCTTAGGACTTCTACCTAAGACCAACTTCAACCACTGCAAGGCAGATATTGGAAAGCAACCGAAAAGTCGAAGAGAAAGCAGAGTGCATGAGAAGTTTTAAGGAGTCAAATCTAGTGTTCACGACTGCCCACCTATTCTAGGAGGGGGAGAATCAAAGGTCAACACCAGCCTTTTCACCGCTAAGGAGAGGGTCGTTAGGTTTCTGTCAGAGAGTGGTCAGTTGGGTGAAAGGTAGTAGGGAGCGGTTGGAAGAATTGGGAGAGGAAGAGGGGTAGATGAAGGGTGATGTGGGAGAGAGGAGAGCTAGTGGTGGAAGACGAGTTCGGTGTCGTTGGATCATGCGATCCAACGGTTGGCATTCAACACGTGTGAACGGTGGCGACGCAATCTGGAGATCGCATCAAAGGGCAGAGAACGAGGCGAAAACTAATGGCCCGGATTGGACCATCAAGGGCAATCCAATGGTGGGGCAATTAGCAAATGATGTGAGTGGCGAAAGGAGAAGCAGGCCACATAAACTGCCCAGAGGTCGCCATGTGGTCCAATGGGAAAATTAGAAACTAAGAAAACCAATGAATAATCAAAAAGGAATATTTACAAGTCGAGAAAAAGTGTAAAATATGAAGGTGTAGATCTCAATAAGATTTACAAGTTTCATATTGAACAAAAAGCCAAAATAAATCATATATGCAAAGATATATTTTTGTAAGTACTTCTAATGAATTAAAACATTTGTTTTTGATTTATTTTGTTATTTTTATATTTTTAATTTATAGTTGGTGCCAAAATAAATATATAAAATAATTATCTTTTTTTAGGATTTTTCATAATAAGAAAATAAAAGAAAAGAAGGAAATAAAATAAAGTTAATTATATACAACAATTAAGGTTAGTTATAAACAAGGGTTAATTTATTAATAATTGTTAATTAGTGGAGAAATCCTCAAGCGCATCACGGAAGCGTGATCGTCGTATCGAATACGACAAAGAACGACTAGTCGTACTAGTTGTTCGGTGCAGCGGAATTTAAAAATTTTTTAAACCGATGAAACCACATGATCCGAGAACCATTCTCAAATCGTTTCATCTATAACCACAGCAAGTATAATGCAATACCTCTTGAAACGTGGTTGATCAAGTTTCTACGAAAAGAGACCTCCTGTCTCAAGTCCGATCGTCGGAGTAACGGCTTGCGAGCGCGGAGATGAGTCGCGGTGTCCTCGCAATCCAAGTTGATCCAAGCGTGGTTGCTCCTGATCTCGTCGCACGAGATCAAACGTCTCCTTCGTGAGTGAAGCACTCCACGAAGACAAAGAACCGTAGAGAGTCGAAGCGGCAGCACGATGGCGCGGGCGTCGACGATTCTCTCCACCAAGGTGGACGGCCACCAAGAAGAGAGGGAGAGAGAGGGTTGTCGTGTATGAGAAAGAGAGAGAGAGAGAGAGAGTTTGTGCTACAATAGCATGTGTAAAGAGAGAGCCAAGTATGCCTCTCTATTTATAGGGTTTTGGGATCCATGGATCTCAATCCATGGGACACATAAAATCAATGGATGAGATTGATTTATGTTTATCCAATGGCTAAGATTGTTGTTGTCAAAGACAACAAATTTAGGTTAAAATATATTTGACAAAATCAAATATAATTCATTCCTAAATCAACCCAACAAATAAGGAGAGAAGACACATGGAGATTTCATCTCCATGTGCCTTCCAAGTGGGCGCACACCCATTCCATATAGGAATGGTGTGCCGCCCATGAGATTGCATGGAGATTGCAATCTCATGGAAATCCATGAGATTGCATATCTCCATGAAATCTCTCTTATTTATTTGCAACAAATTTATTTGGGTTTTATTCTTCAAAAATAATTCACAATTATCTTTGAGAATATTGCAATCTTGCCATGGAAAAATTGTGAATCATACTCACAACCCAAAACAACATGTAATTCATATTGTTAATTAATTACACAATGTGCATCCAATACACATCATAATTAATCAACACATATAAATTATAATTAACTCTCTCTAATACATTATAAATCACATTTATAATATATTATGAATAATTGGATATTTCTATCCACATTATTCTTATCCAAAAATAATTAAATCACATTTAATCATATTGGATAATTTCTCATACATCATGATAATTAAAACACTTTTAATTATCAAATTCTCTTTGATTAGATCTTTATGGAATTGTCCTTAAACCATTTAAGAACAATGCTATTTCTCCTCAGATACTTGGAGATAAGGACAGGGCGATTGTATTGTTCCATGTATAGTGACTTGGATGTTGAGATCATATCTCAAATCCAGATCCTATGGACCTCCCACTGACGCTTGATCAAATCAAGACCGTAGACTTAATCTTCTCATTGCATCTGAATCTTATTCAGATCAATGTCTAGTTCATGGACTAAGATAAGGTCACTTCTCTAATGAGAGGAGTCACTAAAATCCAAACCTGTTTCATAACTCCCTCGGAATGGAAGCGTCATGGTTATACAATCGTATATGATCAAATCACCCTTCAGGTATTCCCAATACCTGCACATCCTACATACTGGAAGACTCATGATCATCCTGAAGATAAAGATCACTTTTACACTGTCATCTTCAGGGTTAGATCATTAAGTTTCTCAATCTTGGTCATTGGGATTTGGTATAGATTATATGCTTTCACAAAGCATATATCTTACCTTCAAATTCATGTCATGCTTCCAAAGCACGACGACCATGCATGGAATTTGTTTAGTCCCAATACCTCATGAGTGAGCTCATGTCTCCCGGTTCATAGGTGAACCTGTATGATCCCTTTGAGAGATCGCATTACTCATATGTCCTTACATGTACACCAGCTCGCCGGTACATAGACCTTGATTAGGTCATCAACCTATTGGTCTGCCAAATGTACAAACTCAGACATATAGCAATACATCTGTCTCTAGTCAGAGGATGCATGCCTATGTTGTGACAGTATTCAACGTAGGTCTTTGGTTATCTCGATCTCGTCAAGTCAACCCATTGACTTAACTAACCTGACACCTCTGAATCACTATTCCCATGCAGAGGACCTGCATCAAGAGGTCAGTCAGATATCAGTCATATGAGATAGGATTGCCATCTCCTACTCAGACTGGAGATCATCACTTAATGATTATTTGATGATGCTTGATGAGTCCTCTATCTAACTCCTTAGATATACATCAAAGCATCAGCCTCTATGATCCATCCAATGAATCAACAGTTGTATGATCATCAAGTTGGCCATGGTACATAACCCTTATTGTACAGAGGGACCCTATAGTGCATTCATTCATTAATCTCAGAAAGGGAGTGAAAAATAATCAATAACTTTCATTGATAATTTATTCATTACAACAACATTTATTGTAGAAATGGTTCGCCCGGGGCTCACATTGCTAACAATCTCCCACTAGCCCTCAGAACCATTCAGGTACAATCTTTAAACCCATACTCATTACATGCTGGTCGAAAACCTTCTGTGTCAGAGGTTTGGTAAGAGGATCAGCAACGTTGTCGGCAGAGGCCACCTTGGTGATGATGATGTCACCACGCTTTTGTATCTCCCGAATGATGTGGTATTTCCTTTCCACGTGCTTGCTCTTTTGATGCCATCTGGGTTCCTTTGCCTGGGCAATGGCTCCCGTGTTATCGCAGAGTAACGGGATGGGAGTATCAGAGAAAACTACGCCAAGCTCCAACACGAACTTGCGCAACCACACCGCCTCCTTTGCAGCATCCGATGTGGCAATGTATTCGACTTCTGTTGTTGAATCTGCAGTAGTGTCCTGCTTCTTGCTTCTCCAGCTCACAGCACCACCATTCAACAAGAACACGAACCCCGATGTCGACTTTCGATCATCTACATCCGATTGGAAGTCAGAATATGTATATCCCAAGACTTGGAGATCACCATCTCCATAGACCAAGATGTAATCTTGCGTCCGTCTTAGATATTTGAATATGTTCTTTACTGCATTCCAGTGTTGTTCTCCATAGCAGGATTGGTAACGACTTACCACTCCCACTGCATGGCAGATATCTGGCCTAGTGCACATCATGGCATACATTAAGCTTCCTACGGCTGATGCGTAAGGACATCCAGCCATGGCTTTCTTTTCCTCAACTGTTTGAGGAGCCATTCCTTTAGACAGGTAGATACCATGTCTTAAGGGTAGGAATCCTTTCTTAGAACTATCCATACGGAATCGTTCAAGGATCTTCTTAATGTATCCATGTTGTGACAATCCCAAAATCCTCTTTTCTCGGTTTCTGAACAGCTTCAGGCCTAAGATGTAAGAGGCTTCTCCAAGATCTTTCATCTCAAAGGTATGGGACAGCCAAATCTTTACACTGGTCATCATCCCTGTATCATTTCCAATGATAAGGATGTCATCTACATAAAGCACGATGAACACAATGGTGCTCCCACTAAGCTTCTTGTATACACAAGGTTCATCAGGATTCTGCACAAAATCATAACTCTTTATGGTTTCGTCAAATCTGATGTTCCAACTACGAGAAGCTTGCTTGAGCCCATAGATGGATTTCTTTAGCTTGCATACTTTACCATCCTCTGTCATGAAGCCCTGGGGCTGCTCCATGTAGATATCCTCCTCGAGGTATCCATTGAGGAAAGCCGTCTTGACGTCCATCTGCCAGATGTCGTAGTCAAGATATGCAGCTATAGCTAGAAATGTCCGGATGGATTTAAGCATAGCCACAAGAGAGAATGTCTCATCATAATCGATGCCTTCTCTCTATGTGTAGCCCTTGGCTACGAGCCGTGCCTTGAAAGTCTCTACTTTCCCATCAGGTCCCCTCTTTCTCTTGAAGATCCATTTACACCCAATGGGTTTTACCCCTTTAGGTGGATCCTCTAGGGTCCATACACCATTCTTATGCATGGAGTCAATTTCTGACTTCATTGCTAGCATCCATCTATCCATGTCTTGATCCGCGAGTGCTTCATCAAATGAAGTAGGATCAATGTCAGTTTCACCTGACACATGGAATCCATACCTTTCAGGTGGTGCAACCACCCTCGAACTCCTTCGAAGAGGTATGGGTGTTTCATCTGTATTTATCTCTTCCGTTTCTGGTCTAGGAAGCTCAGAATCCTCAGGAGATTCAAAGAATTCCTCTACTTTATTGTTATCTTGACCTTTAAGGAAATCATTCTCCAGAAACTTCACATCTCTAGAAACAAAAACCTTTTGGGTCTCAGGGTCATAAAGTTGGTATCCAATACCATCTTTAACATACCCAATGAAGTTGCACTCACGAGAGCGAGATTCTAGCTTACTTGCGTCCACGTTCTTCGCATAGACCAAGCAACCCCAAACCCTCAAGTGATTAACACTAGGTTCGGTTCCATACCATAGCTCATGAGGAGTCTTAGGCACGGATTTGCTAGGAATCTTACTCAGGATATATATTGCAGTCTCTACTGCATATCCTCAGAAACTAAGAGGTAAATTTGCTTTATTCATCATTGATCGGACCATGTCCATGATGGTCCTGTTGCGTCTTTCAGCAACACCATTTAGTTGGGGAGTTCCAGGAGGAGTGAGATTGGAAACAATTCCATTCTCCTTAAGGTATTCCTTGAATTCATCTGACAGGTACTCGCCACCTCGATCAGATCGAATCCGCTTAATCTTCCTATCGGTTTGGTTCTCAACCAAAGCCTTGAATTCTTTGAACTTTTCAAAGGTTTCAGACTTATGACGTAGTAGGAAGATAAACCCGTATCGCGAATGGTCATCAATAAACGTCAAATAATATCGATATCCATTTCGAGTCGCGGTACTGAAGGGACCACATACATCGGTATGTATTAGGTCAATAATACCTTCGCATCTTGTAACCTTGTTACGGAAAGGCGTCCTAGTCATTTTACCCTGTATGCAATGTTTGCAAGTGGGCAGAGGTCGAACCTGTAGAAAATCTAGAGGTCTATCCTTTATCAATCTATTGATCCTATCAACAGATAAATGACCAAGCCTTTGATGCCATATCTCATTTGAGATATTTTTATCCTCTCTGGAGCTTTTAGGGTTTTTATTAGTGGTTGTCACATTCATAATACATTTATCAATGCACAATTGATAGAGTCCACCAGAAGTCAAAACACCATCCGCAATATATTTATCATAGCGACTTATGACTAATTTATTACAGAAAAGGAAAGAATATCCGCTTCTAACAAGCTTAGATACAGATATTAAATTCCTTCTGACTTCGGGTACATAAAGACATTCTTTAAGTACAAGGACTCTTCCACTAGATAATGATAGTTTGCAAGTCCCGACGGCTACTGCTGCAACACTTGCATCAGATCCCATCTGGATGACTATCTCCCCTTCCTCAAGATTCCTAGTTTCATGAAACAAATGCAACAAATTGCATACATGAACAGAAGCACCAGAATCTACAACCCAACTTCCTTCTCGTCCGACGAGAAAGCTAGTAGTTTCAATGATGAAAGTAGATTTCATACCTGCTGGGGCTTTACCTTTGTCTGTGGACTTCGGGTAATCTGGGCAGTTACGCTTCCAGTGCCCCGGCTTCTTGCAGTGGTGACAGACGTCGGTTTTCTTTGACGCCATGAGAGTGGATGCATTGGAAGAAGAGGCAATACTTTGTCCCTTCTTCTTTCTCTTCTGGGCCGGGCCCTTCCGAGAACCATGCTTCCGACCGCGCTTCCCTTTGACCTGTGCAACCATTGCACTGCCACTGGGACCATCCTTCTTCATCACGTCCTCTGCGGACTTTAATGCAGCAAGGAGAGCAGCACTTGTCAATTCCAATTTGTTCATGTGGAATGACACTACAAAGTTATTAAAAGACTGTGGCAATGACAGCAGAATGAAATCAGCTTGCATGTCTGCATCCATCGTTGTCCCAAGAGTCTCCAGCTCTGACAGGTACCCAAACATTTTGAGCACATGTTCACGGACCGAAGTCCCTTCCTGCATTCTACAGCGAATGAGGTCTTTCATAACATTGTACCGCTGAGTGCGGTTAATGTCACCAAACATATCCTTAAGATTCTGCATTATTTCCTGACAGGTATTCATCTCCACATGTTGCTTCTGCAGAACATTGGTGAGAGAACCTAGGATATAGCACCTAGCCAAGACATGATCTTCATCATACTTGTCATTAAATGCTTTTTCTTCCTTGGACTTAGGGTTCTCATGCTTGTCCTCGGATAGCACATAACTTATGCACTCAGCAGAGAGAACAAGCTCCAAATTTCCGATCCAATCCGAGTAATTTGGGCCGGTCAATTGGTTGACCTCTAGAAGCCTACTAAGTGGGTTCAAAGACTTCATCTTCTGAAATTAAGAATGCACTATATTAGAATATAGAAATATATATTCAAATTTATGACATTTGATTAAGGTATTTTAAATCAAATTATTCTTGCATTGTCAACTTTGAAAATTCATTCCCTCAATCACTTTCAAAGTAGGAGATATACTTACCGCTATATCTCTAGCAAGAATTGGGATCTCCTCTTTATCATTGTCACATCCCAAAAATATGAGAATCTGTGACTCCAATAAAGAAAAGCAGGAACACATTCCAATTTGCAAGTCCAACTTGCAATTTCCCAATGCGGTCTTTAACACCCGAGCCCACCACCCCTAAGGCGATGTTGACTCGTTGTTAATTGAACCAACTGTCAACAGGAATAGTACTCGCTATGTGCAATCCAATATCGCCCCAATAATATGAGGATCCGATATTGGGGTCACTACGCATACGGCCTTACTCTTTCGAGAAGCAAAGAGTCCGATCCAGATGCGCTTGCACACAGGAGCTGTCACTTCGGACAGGCGTCTCCCACATGCAATCCCTGGCGACGAAACTCTTCGCCTTGACGGGAGACCATGGATGTCACTTATGTGATCCTCCACCTCATATTCAAATTTTAATTAATTATCGTGAATCACATTCACATAATTAATTCTTCCAAGGGAATTATTAACTCTAATCATATTAGAGTATTTCAATTGGACATAATCAATTTAATAATATTAAATTAATTATCAATCCAATTCAATCAATCAAACTTGATTATTTTACTTGAATATATATATATGGTAATATCTCAAAATACGTATTAATTCGAATTTTAATAATTAGAAAAAAATACATCTTAATCCCTCGGACATTATCCCGGCCCTACCCGCTGTCATGGCCAGTACCGACGAGAGTGGGATGGACCACATACGTTGCAACCCGCAACCCCAATGCTCTCCGACTAGGCACCACATCCGCCTCGGGAAAGGATAATGCCAAATTGATTAATTTGTACTTGAGATGATCATCGGTTTTTCAACCGAAATTGTACCATATAGTAATAATCAAAACATTTTTTATTATAAGGAAATTTGCTAGACAAATTCCCAAATCCTATTCAAGCATCAAGTTTGAAAGATTGCGGTTTCCAATTATGATTTAGATCACATCTTAATCAATTAATTGGTTGGGTCCAAGTCAATTAGGCAAATAATCATGTTTCAATATTTCACAAATATTTTTAAGATTATTTCACGAAATTAACAATTTAATTTCTCTAATTGACAATCACTTGGTTCTAGATTAGGAATGCAATTTCAGTAATGACTCTTATTCACTAAAATTGACATATCTCAATCAATTTAAATCCAAATTAAGCAAACTCAATTTTCATAGATTGCTAACTTGATTTAGAACAGAACCTAAGTAGATTTGCATGCATTTCAAGGCAGATGATAACAGTAATTAAATCCTTTAATCATGTTAAAATCTACTGTTCCCGCAACAGTGCATACATGTCCATTAAAACAACCATAACTAGAGCATACGAAATCCGATTTACGCAAACTCAGTTCCTATGGTTTCCTTATTTAATGGGGAACAAAATTCAAGTATTAAATTCGTGTTTAAATAATTTAAACAGTGCCGAATTTATTTACTAAACAGATCTGCGAAATCAAATGCGATGAAAACTTTCGCGACCTAAACGAACCCAAGTCGTCCTCGGTTTTTCGAATCATATTCGAAACCGTCGACCTAAGGCTCTGATACCACTTGAAGGATATGGAGAAATCCTGAAGCGCATCACGGAAGCGTGATCGTCGTATCGAATACGACAAAGAACGACTAGTCGTACTAGTTGTTCGGTGCAGCGGAATTTAAAATTTTTTTAAACCGATGAAACCACATGATCCGAGAACCATTCTCAAATCGTTTCATCTATAACCACAGCAAGTATAATGCAATACCTCTTGAAGCGTGGTTGATCAAGTCTCTACGAAAAGAGACCTCCTGTCTCAAGTCCGATCGTCGGAGTAACGGCTTGCGAGCGCGGAGATGAGTCGTGGTGTCCTCGCAATCCAAGTTGATCCAAGCGTGGTTGCTCCTGATCTCGTCGCACGAGATCAAACGTCTCCTTCGTGAGTGAAGCACTCCAAGAAGACAAAGAACCGCAGAGAGTCGAAGCGGCAGCACGATGGCGCGGGCGTCGACGATTCTCTCCACCAAGGTGGACGGCCACCAAGAAGAGAGGGAGAGAGAGGGCTGTCGTGTATGAGAAAGAGAGAGAGAGAGTTTGTGCTACAATAGCATGTGTAAAGAGAGAGCCAAGTATGCCTCTCTATTTATAGGGTTTTGGGATCCATGGATCTCAATCCATGGGACACATAAAATCAATGGATGAGATTGATTTATGTTTATCCAATGGCTAAGATTGTTGTTGTCAAAGACAACAAATTTAGGTTAAAATATATTTGACAAAATCAAATATAATTCATTCCTAAATCAACCCAGCAAATAAGGAGAGAAGACACAAGGAGATTTCATCTCCATGTGCCTTCCAAGTGGGCGCACACCCATTCCATATAGGAATGGTGTGCCGCCCATGAGATTGCATGGAGATTGCAATCTCATGGAAATCCATGAGATTGCATATCTCCATGAAATCTCTCTTATTTATTTGCAACAAATTTATTTGGGTTTTATTCTTCAAAAATAATTCACAATTATCTTTGAGAATATTGCAATCTTGCCATGGAAAAATTGTGAATCATACTCACAACCCAAAACAACATGTAATTCATATTGTTAATTAATTACACAATGTGCATCCAATACACATCGTAATTAATCAACACATATAAATTATAATTAACTCTCTCTAATACATTATAAATCACATTTATAATATATTATGAATAATTGGATATTTCTATCCACATTATTCTTATCCAAAAATAATTAAATCACATTTAATCATATTGGATAATTTCTCATACATCATGATAATTAAAACACTTTTAATTATCAAATTCTCTTTGATTAGATCTTATGGAATTGTCCTTAAACCATTTAAGAACAATGCTATTTCTCCTCAGATACTTGGAGATAAGGACAGGGCGATTGTATTGTTCCATGTATAGTGACTTGGATGTTGAGATCATATCTCAAATCCAGATCCTATGGACCTCCCACTGATGCTTGATCAAATCAAGACCGTAGACTTAATCTTCTCATTGCATCTGAATCTTATTCAGATCAATGTCTAGTTCATGGACTAAGATTAGGTCACTTCTCTAATGAGAGGAGTCACTAAAATCCAAATCTGTTTCATCACTCCCTCGGAATGGAAGCGTCATGGTTATACAATCGTATATGATCAAATCACCCTTCAGGTATTCCCAATACCTGCACATCCTACATACTGGAAGACTCATGATCATCCTGAAGATAAAGATCACTTTTACACTGTCGTCTTCAGGGTTAGATCATTAAGTTTCTCAATCTTGGTCATTGGGATTTGGTATAGATCATATGCTTTCACAAAGCATATATCTTACCTTCAAATTCATGTCATGCTTCCAAAGCACGACGACCATGCATGGAATTTGTTCAGTCCCAATACCTCATGAGTGAGCTCATGTCTCCCGGTTCATAGGTGAACCTGTATGATCCCTTTGAGAGATCGCATTACTCATATGTCCTTACATGTACACCAGCTCGCCGGTATATAGACCTTGATTAGGTCATCAACCTATTGGTCTGCCAAATGTACATACTCAGACAGATAGCAATACATCTGTCTCTAGTCAGAGGATGCATGCCTATGTTGTGACAGTATTCAACGTAGGTCTTTGGTTATCTCGATCTCGTCAAGTCAACCCATAGACTTAACTAACCTAACACCTCTGAATCACTATTCCCATGCAGAGGACCTGCATCAAGAGGTCAGTCAGATATCAGTCATATGAGATAGGATTGCCATCTCCTACTCAGACTGGAGATCATCACTTAATGATCATTTGATGATGCTTGATGAGTCCTCTATCTAACTCCTTAGATATCCATCAAAGCATCAGCCTCTATGATCCATCCAATGAATCAACAGCTGTATGATCATCAAGTTGGCCATGGTACATAACCCTTATTGTACAGAGGGACCCTATAGTGCATTCATTCATTAATCTCAGAAAGGGAGTGAAAAATAATCAATAACTTTCACTGATAATTTATTCATTACAACAACATTTATTGTAGAAATGGTTCGCCCGGGGCTCACATTGCTAACAATTTTATTGAAAAGTCTAAGATATAAGGATAATAAATAAGAAATATGATGATAAATCACATATTTATCAGTCACACTATGAAAATTTAGGAACTTGTGATCGATAGAATGTTGAGGTAAGTTTCTAAAGCAAAAAATAGCAATTCGGATTCATGTCAGGTCGTTCAACTGTTGAAGCCATCTGCTTGCTGAGAAGAACGATGGAGATTTATAAAGACAAAAGGAAAGGCTTATGATAATGTCTTACGAGAGATATTGTATAAAGTTTTGGAGGAAAGACAAGTGCATTTCATATACATTAACATCATAAAGGATATGCATGATAGGGCTTCATCTTGTAGAGGGATCTAGGATGGGAAGACTAATTACTTTGACATCAACATTGTTCTGCATCAAGGTTCAGCTTTGAGTCCATTTCTTTTTACTTTGATTATAGACGAGTTGACAAGTCACATTCAGGATGTATGTTATTCGCCGATGATATTGTGTTGATTTATAGGACTAGAGATGGAGTAAATGAGAAACTTGAGGTATGGAGACATGCATTGGAGATATATTAAAGGATTGCGTATAAATAGGCTAAGACTGAGTATAAGGAGTGTAATTTTATGGAAGCAATGGTGAATGAATCGAGGTGAGAAAATCGATGACAATAACATTCAGAAGAGAGATTCTTTTAGATACTTGGGATCTATTTTGCAACAAAATGGGGACGTGATGGAGATATTGCTAATATACTAAATGTAGGTTGGCTAAAGTAGAGAAGAACCTCTACTATTCTATGTGATAAGAAAATTCTTTTGAAAATCAAAGGAAAGCTTTACAAAGCAGTCGTTAGACCTGCTATGCTCTATGGATCTAATTATTGCCATGTGAACCATAGACATGTGCAGAGAATGGCAGTAGCAGAAATGAAAATGCGAAGGTGGATGTGTGGACACACACATAAAGATCGGATTCAGAATAATGCAATTAGAATGAAAGTTGGTGTAGGCCTAATTGAAGATAAGATACGAGAAAACCACTCAAGTTGGTTTGACCATTTTCAAATGAGGTCGATTGATATACCGATTAGGAGATTCGAGTTTTGGGATGTTGAGATGGCTAAGAGAGGTCGAGGAAGGCCCAAGAAGTGTTAGAATGAGACTATACGAAGGGATCTTAGTTTTTTGAATTTAAGTTTGAGAGTGACCCAAGATAGATATGAATGGAGACAAAGAATCTGTGTAGTAAATCCTACTTAATGTGAGAAAAGGCTTTGTTGTTGTTGATGGTGGTGGTAGTCAAATGTTGGGTCAACATTTAAGTAGCTTAAATCACATTTTAAAAAAAATGAACTTTTTGATCATTATGATAAAATAGCAAATTCCTTCTGATTTGAACTAAATTTGAAAGATATATAGAACATTAGTAAAAGATATAATCCATAAGGTTGGATTTCGGAAATCAAAATCGTAAAAATAAATAAATCCAATTAAACACCTCTGTTGTAATTCATTGCAGCAAAGCATCCACGCCCCAATAAACATGCAACTAAACCAATATTGACGTCATTTAACTAATTAAAACCGCCACCCTTTTTACATAGCAGTGAAGAACTTAAGTGAAGCAACTACATCCGATTAAAATCCAAGATATTGTCATTAAGATACATCCTGCATATAGCATCATATGTGTCGATCCAAAAAAGGAGATGCAATGGTATTCATGTTTTTCTAACCATTGCTTTCATGGAACATAAGCAAGAGATCACTAAGAAGATCTCTTCCTCCTCGCCGTGGTCTCCTTCTGCGCATTGTAGTAGAGGGCCCCCACGGGCTGCCCGAGCCCAAGCTGCACGGCAAAGCGCCTCGTGTCGAAGTTGCCCCTTGAATGTGGTAGAGAGGGGACAGGATCCACGGGCGACGACTGTCGGTACACGATGAAGACGTAGCGGTGTATGCCCGTAGGAGGCTGCGGCCCCATGTACGGCACCACCTCCCTGCCTGCAAGAAAACACCATCCCTACCGTTAAGAACTAGCAGACCAAAGGGGCTATATATATGATGGTCATCTTTTTAGTAACTTGGACCTTTTGTGGAGTCTGATCCTCCAGGAATGTCTACGACGATCCTGCAATGCATTTACATGAGGAGTTAGAATTATGAAAATGATGAGATCATGTACGTGCATGTGTACAATCATTGAAGAAGGATTGTACACATGATGGCAGGAGGAGGTGGATTGTCTTGTGTGGTGCTGTCCTGATGTGATGGTGTGGGCTGCTCGATCATGATCGAACGGTTCACACGATTTTCACGGTACGAGCTAATAAAAAGTGTAAAATCGTATGAACCGCTTCATTGTGATCGAACGGCACACATAGCTATTGCAGAATCTGCTGCATTTTAGCCTGCAGTAGACGATTCTCTCTAGATAGCAGGATATGCAGTTGTACTAAATACTAAGCACCCATATGCGTCCCTTTTGAATGACCATTTCCGATCTTTTACAAATAAAAAAACATTGCCGAATGAATTAAGGATTACCAGTGGAGCCACTCCCTCATGGTGGGCTCACTTGGACTTGGAGCATCAGGATCCGTCATGACCTGTTTACACGTAGATCTCAATGGTAAAATACTATGCTCTGGACATTTAACAAAATTAAGAACATTAATGAATTTATGTATATCTGAATCTAAAAAAATTATTCGGCAGACACTGGTCGTATTTGTGAAAAAAATGCTTGTAATAACTCTGAGGTCTTTTCTCTTGCTGTACTTTTATTTGGTTGTCGACCAACTTAACTACTTATTGTAATTAGAGGAAAGGGATCCTACTTCATGGAGTAGGTAACTTACCTACTCCATTTTCTTTTCTTTCAATTTTTTATTTTTTTTGGAAAATGCTTTCATGAATTTTCATAATTATATTCCTCTAATATGTCATTCAAATTTCGTCAGAAACAGAGACTCCTACGGCCTCCATCCAGAACATGAAAAATACAGCAAATCTGTGACCGTTAAAAAATGACTGTCCGGATGGAGGCCGTAGGAGTCTCTGTTTCTGACGAAATTTGAATGACATATTAGAGGGATATAGTTATGAAAATCCATGGAAGCATTTTTCAAAAAAATTTTGAAAAAGAAGAAAAAGAAGTAGGTAAGTTACCTACTCCATAGAGTAGGATCCCTTTTCTCTTGTAATTATATCATGGTTGGATGTACCATTAAAATGAACGGGAATATTAGAACCTACTTCAATTATTTGGGTGATGGAACCTTCCAATCCAAAAAAGCCCATCAATTACTAGTTTCTCAAAATAGAAAATGGAAATAGTAACCACTGCGTGTATTCTTACTTTTGGGGGAAGTCAATGATGGATGGAATTAAAATAATTTGGATATATAACATGCTCTTCCACATGAGAGAATAATTGCTTACCAACCATTCTAAGCCAAATGTTTCTACCTTTGCTTCTAAGGTTGCAGAAATTGGTAGTCGATCGACGGGGTTACTGAATAAGGATTAATCGACGGACTAATCGGAATTAGTCAGATATTAGTCGATTTTGAATTTTAAATTTTAAATTATTTTAAAAATATAAATCATTTTTATACATATTTTCTTATATATTTGCATAAATTTGTACATTTTCTATACTATTATAATAAAACAAAAGAAGTAATTGACTTTAAATGTAACATTGAACATATTAGAATAAGTTTGTTTTTAAAAAAATAGCAAAAAATAAAAAAATAGAAAAGCTCTATGTAAAAGTCGATTGAGTAGTCGACCGACTAGTCGGACTGATTATTCGGATTGACCGACTAACGACCAACTAGCTAGGCCTAGTTGAGCTGGCTAACTGACTAGCCGATGCTTCGTTCTATTCACATTCCTACTCAAATGATTCATACGTAGAATATATCATAAAAATCTTACAACCCAGCTTGGCATGCATATCTGAATTCAATTAAAATAAATTATGGAATATGGAATAAGAAAAGTGTGAAAGTTACTATATGTTCATGTTCTTGTTTCGAAGAAGTGTTGTAGAATGGAAATAAAGTAAATTACACAAAAATCTATGAACTATATACTCAATTTTAATCGGAATCAGTCAGCTATTGATCGATTTTGAATTTTTAATTATTTTAAAAATGTAAATCATTTTTATACATATTTTCTTTTATATTTGCATAGATTTATACATTTTCTATACTATTATAATAAAACAAAAGAAGTAATTGACTTTAAATATAACATTGAACATATTAGAATAAGTTTGTTCTTAAAAATAGCAAAAAATTAAAAAAATTAAAAAAGCTCTATGTAAAAGTTGATCAGTAGTCGATCGACTAGTCGGACCGATTATTCGGGTTGATCGACTAACGACCAACTAGCTAGGCCTAGTTGAGCTGGCTAACTGACTAGCCGATGCTTCGTTCTATTCACATTCCTACTCAAACGATTCACACTTGGAATATATCATAAAAATCTTAAAATCCTGCTTCGCCTATGTATCTGAATTTAATTAAAATAAATTATGGAATATGGAATAAGAAAACGGTGAAAGTTACTACATGTTCATGTTCTTGTTTCGAAGAAGTGTTGAGTGTTGTAGGAATGAAAATAAAGTAAATTACACAAAAATCCACAAACTATATACTCAATTTTAATGTTGCACTTGAACTTTAAGATGTAATGCCCGATCTACTTTTGTCTCAAATTGAATGCTAATATGATTTTAAGGTTAGAAGGATGAAGTAAACAACTAAACTTTGAGTAGTGAAGAACAATAATATTGAAACGGAACTTAAATCGAGTAGTGCATTGTTGCTTTTAAAAGTTTACTTATAACATTGAGATTCAGTGTATAGTTGAGAGACTTTTGTGTAATTTTTTTCGCAAAAAACATCTGAATTATAATGTCGATTCTGGTTATAGTATTTTGGGTTAAGCTTATTTTGGAAGAAGGTCATTTTAATTTAGATAAAAAAATCACTGTCCCTCGTCCAAGGAGGACATGAAAGACATGAGAATGGTGGCTCCTTTATTACCACATATCACTTCGATTGTTAACTTTATAACCTTGCAACAAAAAACAATTTATAGTGACTTGTTTTTAAAATCCTTGGTTATATCGTCCATTGTATACACATGATGATGATGACGATATTGTTCATTGCGAATAATACTTGAATTAGTGACAAATGTCATGCTCATTGCTATCAATGACCTATATTATCTGTTATTATTTTCCAAAAATATTAATTAATCTTCAATAGATTTCAACTAAAAACATAACGACAATTAGTTAATTTTTTGGAAAATAATAAGGGATAAGCGTTATCATATGCATTGTCACTAATGATAAAATAATTGATACACATATGTCATTAATTTCAAGTATAAAAATAATTTAATAAGCTCGTATTTAGCAAATACCTCATAAGAGTCTTGTCTTTTTCTAAAAACTAATTTGTATCACATTTTAGAAAGCCTTCCTCTCTTGGATAAACCTGAGCGAAACAGCAGCAACGAAGTTAGCGATTGGACTCTCGATCCCGAGCTCACGTAGTGCGCGAAGGGGTTAGAAGAAAAGAACAAGGTTGAAGCTTGGATCCTGATTGACTTTGTAGTCTCTTCTAGTAACCATTCTTCTCGTAACTTTGATCTTTCAGTTTGTGCTGCTTGGGAAAGTCTATCATCAGTTGTAACCAATAAATTCATAATTATATGTTTAGTAATAGACTAAAGTGACAGATTAAAAATAAGGGATATTTACACCCATAACCCTGAATAATTTTGTAATTATCCCAGAAACCTTATATAATAATGAATTACACCCAGGACCCCCGATAAAGCTCTGTTTTACACACATAACCTTCTGTTAGTTTGGTTCATTAATTCAACCATATGGGTGAGTTAATCTAACCAATCTACGATCTTACTGGTAGGATTAATCAAAATAAAAAAGAAAAAAAATCAAACCCCTCACCTCCCCCTTTCTCCTCCAGCCCCCCTCCCCGCCGCTGACCACCTCCCCCAACGTTTTTGTCGTTCCTTGACTTGTCGAGGAACGTGCACATGTGCACAACATACCTGTGGTGGCGAGCATCGCGAGAACCAAGAAGGTCGGCGCGAACTTGAGGTAGGTGATGGAGTTGGTCGACAGGGATGTTGGGTGATAACGACAGATGGCGGGTGAGAGGCGTGAACAAACTGGAAGAGGAAGGGGGATTGGATGTGGTCGGTGATCAGAGATGGGGGGAGGGGGTGGGTGCTGTAGAAGGAATGGGGGTTGGAGGTGGTCGGCGAAAAGGAAGGAGAGGAGGGGGTGTGTGCTGGAAGAGGAAGGGGAGCTAAAGGTGGTCGGCGAGCGGAGGAAGGGGAGGAGGGATGTGTGCTGGAGGAGGAAGTGGGGTTGGAGGTTGTCAACAGAGGAGGAAGGGGAGGAGGGGGTGTTTGCTGGAAGAGGAAGGGGGGCTGGAGGCGGTCGACGGACGAGGAAGGGGAGGAGGGGGTGGGTGCTGGAAGAGGAATGGGGCTGGAGGTGGTCCGCAGATGGAGGAAGGGGAGGAGGGGTGGTTGCTGGAGGAGGAAGGGGAGGAGGGGTGGTTGCTGGAGGAGGAAGGGGTTGGAGGTAGTCAGCGGGTGGAGGAAGGGGAGGAGGGGTGAGTGCTGAAGGAGGAGGGGCTTGGAGGAGGAAGGGGACTCATTTGTAAATAATGAAACCTAAAGGATAGAAAATATAAAAGGTCTGATGGATATTGTTGTAGTTAACTAGAATTGGATGGAAGTTAACATAAGAGTTGTGGGTGTAAGAGTTAAGCATTATTGGGGATCATGGGTGTAATTCGTGATTACAGAGGATTTCTAGGGTAATTACGAAATTACTCAAGATTATGGGTGTAAATATCCCTAAAAATAAAGATATGATTATAGATCTATATGATTGGAAGAAAGCAATGAATACTATCCGTTATTACAATTTTTGGATTTGCAATGAATATCGTATTTATTATTATAATATCAGCAATAAATTATATAAGAATCGTTATTAACTACTTTTAATAGTTGCTAAATTTAATATTTAATACAAAATTTGATGAAAACACCAAACAAAAAATGTTTGCAATATAAACATTTACCATTGAATTGTTATAAATTGAATAACGTAAAAATAATTTTACAACAAATAATATGTGTTATTATGGATTTTATATCAGAAAATATGGATGACTATCTGTTTCTGTAAGCCAATTTTGTTTCCGCGAGATAACTATAAATTCAAAAGAGAAAAGCAACATGGTGTTATCAATAAGGATCACTGTTGCGGAAATTGATAGTCGGTACTCGATCGACGGGATCACTGATTAAGGACTAAACAACAGTCACTAATCGATTTTGATTTTTTATTTATTTTAAACAAGTAAATCATTTTGCATACATATATTCTTATATACTTACATAGATTTGTACATTTTCTATCAATATAATGAAATAAAAGAAGTAATTGACTTTAAATATAACATTAAGTATATTAAAATATCTTTGCTTTAAAAAATAAAAAAATGAAAAAAAGATCTATCTAAAAATTGGTCGAGTAGTCGGTCAACTAGTCGACCCCATTAGTCAGGTTGACCGACTAATGACTGATTAGGCGTAGTCAAGTCATTTACCCCATCCACGTTTAAAAAGCAGGAGTGTGAGGAACAATATTGGAAGAAATATGAGGGGGAAAAGCTGAAGTAGAAGTACATGACGAAATGAATTATACATAAGGTTGGAGTATATATAAAAAAGCATCTCTGAGTACGAGAATGGACATCCTAAGACATAAATCTAAATGCTACAAAACTTTCTATAAATTGAAACTCGAATTTAACAAAATCACAGCTTTTATTGGAGCTCCTTTAAATATATTCCGTCCTAAATTTTAAAAATCCTGCATAAAAAAATATGTCAAGAGGTAACTAATCAAAGCCAACGAACTCTTGACCGGTAAACCGAGGTAATTCGAGTTCAAAATACGCTCGTATATCGTATTATACCTGGAAGATCACATGTACATACCATCGTATACAAGCTGCCAAAGGATTGAGGTCCACGGATATAGACCCGCGGTTTCTCCACGGCCACAGCAGGCTTGATGTTGCAGCCGTTGGTGATCTCCGCCGACCCGTATCGAACGATAACCTCTACCTCCGGAGAGAACGGGTCGACCACATCTCCGACCACCCTGCCCACCACCAGAGGCTCCACAGACCTCGACATGGTGGTTGCGGTGGAAGGAGGAGGCAGAGGCATCTCCCTGCCTTTATAGGTGGACGTTGGACACGTGTCCAATCCCGCCAATAAGCCTAATGCGAGCCACGGATGAGGATGACGTAGGCCAACCTCACAGGTGGACACGTAGAAGCTAATTCCAGCAGGAGGATGAGTATGCTTTCGCTGCTTTAAAGAAAGAAGGTCGGCCTTGAGAAGACGACAACGGGGAGCAGTTGGGGTTGAGATGGACGTTCACTTGGGACTGTCTCGATGAGCTCTCCGCTCTCCAGATGAGAAGGAAGTTCCCCTTGGACGAGAGCAGACCCACTGCTGTGTAAGGACAGCTGTATCATGGAACGGTTCGCATGAAATTTTCACAGTAAGGGCCCATTTGGTAGGAGAATAAGCAGGAATAAGGATGGGGAATAAGGGTCTATTCTCCGTTCGGCTGGATGATAAGAATAAGGAGAATAAGGTGAAATAAAGATAGGTAAGGTGGGATAAAGATAGGAATAAGAGTGAAATAAGATGAAATAATGGGGAATAGTCGTACCACGGGGAAGCGTGTCGGGGGGAAAATGTGGTCTTATTCTCCTTATTCCATTCCCCCTTATCCTTGCACCGAACACGCCCTAATGGTATGATCTTGATTGAGCAGCTTGGGGCATCGTATGCTCTTTACCTTAACATCCATCAAAGATTTCAGCTCTGTTTGTTGTACGTTGTTATCTCTTTTTTCCTTAGGAAACATTTCGTTCGGAAATAAACAGGAATAATGATAAGAATAAATAAAATAAGATAGAATAAATCTGATAAGGTAGAATAAAGATAGGAATAAAGATAGAATAAAGTGAAATAATGAGATGTAGATTGGAGTAGCCGTACTCTTGATAACCGTATCAGATAAAATTTTGATCCTTTATTTCAGTGTTTATTCTCCAAACGAACATGATCATAAAGTTGATTCAACCCCATATAAATGGACGATGCATCTTTTTTCTTAATAACAAGTAATTAAATTCTCAGAAAAGACTTGATGGAAGTGCTTACATCAAAATACACAAACTCGATGTGCCATTAGAAAATCCCTCAAGCTCTCTTATTGTCATTCGGATGAGATGAGGAGATGCTCTCCAGCACAGTTATATCTAAAATACTCGGTTGCTCATTTGGGTTGGGAGCAGGTTTTCTTTTGTTACCCCTATTACGGCAGTGGTGCTGTGATTTTTCTTTTTGCACATTTCGATTTCGAAAGATTGTGTAGATTGAATTTTAGATTAATGTTGTATATATTTATCAAATTTCATTTAAATTTAAATCTGATATCATTTGCTATTTTATCTTAATGATTAAAAGTCAGATCAATATTTAAACAATTTAAATCCTATTGAAAAAAGAATCGGATCTTTGATCATTAAGATGAAATAGCAAATGATATCGGATTTGAGCGAAATTTGATATATACGTAGAACATTAATCGAAGATTCAATACATGCGGTTGGATCTTTTGGCAGGAAAAGGGAATGACAATATCTCTATTGTAAAAGGGATTACAATAGAAGATCCGCTCGCTGCTCATTTTGTGTCATGAAACTCTATCAGACTTTTGTGCCGTTTAATTTGAATGCTGAATTTGATCATTTTTCCATATAAGGAAAAGTGTCACTCGAGATGGGATAAGGAATAAGGTGGTATAAAGAATAATTAGAGGTTTATTTTACTTAGGATTTAATGGGGTTGTTCCCTTGGGGCAGCCATGTCACCTCCTATTTTTGAAGTTTTTTTATTTTTTTGAAAAATAAAATAGTGTATATTCATCTATATATCCCTCCTATATGTCATTCTAATTTCGTTAGAAATAGTGACTCATATACCCTCCATCTAGAATAGATAATTTTAACGGTCTTGGAATTGTTGTAAACGACATGTTCTAGATAGATGACATAAAGGTCTTTATTTCTGATGAAATTAGAGTGATATATAAGAGGGATATATAAATGAATATACATGATGATATTTTTCAAAAAAAATAAAAAAATACAAATGATGCGGAACTACCTACAGGAGTAGCTGCATTAAACTCTTTTACTTATCTAGTCGATTTGAAAGACCGGAAAGGAAGTTTTTTTATTAGTGATGACAGTAGCCATCTATGTTTTCACCCATTACTAGTTGAAGTCAAGGTTTTAAAAACCGATCCGAACCGAACTGACCAATTGAACCAGTTAAACAAAGAACCGGAGGAAAAACGGTCCATTATCCAGTTTTTATTCAGAAAATAAAAACCTGTCAAACCCGGTTGGACCGCTTAAATCCGGTTGAACTAATTGAACCAAACCACTGGTTCAACCATCCATTTTTTGACAAAAAATAATTTCCAATAAATTAACAAAATGGAAACTTTTTCAGAAATATTCATAATCTAGTCTCATTCTAACTCATAGTATAATACTCTTTTATCTCTTCTCCTTCACATGTGTCAATGACTCATTATCGACTGTCCTTTCCTGCCATATGAACATTGCATCTCTCTCCTCCCATATTATATATGAGGTTGTCCACTTATAACAATAATAAGCGAAGAAGACAATGTCATAATCATAATATGAGAAGTAATAAATTAACAACGCCTATCGTAAATTAGAGTTCAATTACTTTAAAATTATTAACTTTTTACTCACATATATGTATTTATATAAATGTTATGAAATATTATTATGCCTTTTCGAGTTTTTTTAGACCATTTATACCCCTAACTTTTAAGAAATATCATTTGTGCTCCAATAGTTTCTTAAGAATTTCACGATATAATCCTTATGTTGGTATAAAATGGGAGCACAAGTGTACTAATAAAATACCGCTGCTATTGATTTTGTAAAAATGGCAGGATATATGCAATTGTATTAAAAATATGGGTATAAGTGTTATTGAAAAACTTGGAAGGACAAGAATAAAGAAATCCTCGAAAGATATGATGTAGCATTTTTCGTATTTATTTATATGATATACAGGTTTAACTCGGTTCGACACAGTTGAACCATACAAACCAAACCAACATACAACGGTTTGGTCTTTTTCTGTTTTTTTGAAATGCTGACGTCATCACCGATTCGACCGATCGGTTCCATTGGTCTGATCATAAAAACCAAAAACCGATACGTGCTCGATTTGATGTCCGATTCGATTTTTAAAACCTTGGTTGAGGTACCTCCCTACGCTGTGCGGCGGCAGTTGCCATGATGATGCAACAAGTTTCCACTAAAATTGTGACTTTGTTTATTAGAAATTATATATGACAGTACAGTTGATGACTAATTTCAATATTTTATGAGATTTTTACAAATTAATGATAATATTTTTAATATATATATGTGTAACCCTCGTTCTTAGATCATATATTCTTTGTTATTCTCACCTAAACCCCGCAAAGTTGCTAACTATTACACCACAATCTTTTCAGGAGTTAACTATAGAGTCCGTCAGGGTCTGTTTTGTTAGATTGATGGGTTACCTGGAGGTAATCTAGTTTACCCCTTTCAATTTTGGATTGGAATTCCGTCACAAATTAATATGGCATAACATCACATTCATTATTCCAACACTCTCTAACCATCATAATCATTCAAACAACTACTATTCACATGAAGTTACCTCATCACATCCCATCCCATAACCAAACAAATCCTAAGATTTAGCAAATTTCCAAGGTTTATGTGATTACGATGAATATAGGTTTGAGAATGTAATTTACAAAGTTTTAGGATTCATGGTAATATACCCTATAAAAAACCATCTGATATGTTTTTTCATCCATATAAGATGTTTAACTTTTTTTAAAGGATTTTACAAGGAGGTTCCCAAACTTTCAATTGCAATAATTTAGCCCCCACCCCTTTCTAACTCCTTTCTCGCCCACGTAAACCAGGCCAATGGGCTGGGGCCCACTCTACCAGCTCGTCCAGCCCACTCATGAGTTGGGCTTTAGCTAGGAGAATTGAAGTATGGACCGACTCGTAGAAAATAAAATTATATATAGAAGTTAGATAAGACATATATTAATATCATATATATATACTCCATGTTTTTTACATATATTGCTAGTTTTTCACCAGGCCTTAAATGCCGAATTTCGATTTCATTTCGATGGGCCTAGAAAGAGACATTTAGTTGAATTTTGGTAAAATGGTCGGAAATTTGGGAAATTACTTGAAAATTATTTTTTTCCTAAAATTAAGATTTATAATATTCTTTAACTCAATAAATGAGATATAAATACATGTAGAAAGATATTAACATGAAATGTTATGTTAAATTTCCATACAATCGCTCCAATATTTAAAAAAGTTGTATGATGTTCAGAACCAGAATCAGATTTGGAGCCGAAATTAGAAGCCATCAGTTTCACCTCTTGACCATGAAGAGGATGGTGACACGTGCAGTAATAATAGAGAAAAAACATAGGTCAACAAAGTGTATTAACAAACGATATCTTACGTAAGAAATTGAATAATGAAATGTTTCGAACTTGTATCTAATCAAAATACTTTTAGATTAGAAAAATATTTAATTTTAGAAATAAATAAGAGACACACACATACACACAAATCTTTCTAATATGTATGTCTAATAGATGCATTATATAGCAAGCAATCGTAAGATATTTGTTGAACAATACAAAAACAAATCAATCAATGCAAAGAAACTGCGTAGCATGCACAAGTACAATCTATATCTAGCCTGAGAATAGGCAAATAGTTACAGTCACAAGTTTTGGAAGGTTACTAATAGCCTGGCACTTGCACATCCTTACATATTCTTTGTAGTAGAGAAAAGCCCTGGCACTAGATTAGCGCAGGAGGGGAAAGATCTGAATCCGTTTTCTCAAAAAAACTATAAGATTCTCAAAAGATTGGAGGGATGAGAAGCCAAAACCACTTCGACACCCTAGCATTTGCAGGTTCCGTGCAGAAATCAGCTCAAGGCTTAAATTTCATAGTTTGATTTCATTTCGCCAAGTCTGGAAAGAGATATTTGAAGAATTTTAGTGAAATCGTTTGAAATTTTGAAAATGATTCTAAACTTGACTTTTTTTTTCAAAAAAATTAAGCTTTTGAATATTTTTAAGGCAATAAATAAAAAGAAATGCAGAGTTATTTGTAAAATAGAATTGTAAATATAAGTTTTGAAGTATTATTATCATCACAATCATCACACATATTGATATGAAGAGCAACATGTTGCTTAGAGTCAAAATTATATGCTAAAGTGGAAGCAAACTCATGATAATCACCTCTTCAATACGAATATCGTGATACATATAATAACTACTAATCAAAACACACACACACACACACACACACACACACATATATATAAAGAACAAAAAATATAAAATTGTTTAAAACTTGAACTTAACTCTTAAATCTTGTGTCTAACTAATTTGGTTTGGATATATATCTAAAATTTAGAAACTAATTAAAGAAGCTTCTTCAAATAATGTAAAGCGCTCTAACAACCCAACATATCGGTAAATAAATAAGTGAAAATTCATTAATATGTGCAAATTTTGGTAAAAGTGGATGGTAGATTCTCTTATTTTTGTTGTTTCACTGAAATTTCGATGAAATTTCGATGACATTTTGTTGATATTTTGTTGAAATCTTAAAAAAATAAGGTAGCATTTTGATTTCGGTGACCTAGAGAGATGAACATTTCGACGAAAATCAGTGGAATTTCATTGAAATTTGAGGCATGGTTTTACATTAAATTTAATAGTTTACATGTCAAGTAACATGTAAAGTACTTATATTAGCTATAGAAAATATATATGGCGGTAATAAAAACAGTAATATTTATTACATAACAATAAAAAAATCAATGAAAAAAATAGAATGGGCCATGGGTCAACCCATAGTGGGCTTTGGGCAGAGGTTTTAGGACCTCAACCCGTTTGGATCGGCACATGGGTTGGCCTGGCCTGCATTTTGGTTAGGTATACTCCCATGGCTCCGATCCGTTCTCCACCAAGTTGAGCAGCAGAACCAGCACTCCACATCCTTGCATCATGATCAGATGTGTGTATTGATGCAGCTCGCCAAATAGATGCACAAAAATTGTAGTTGTGTTCTCCTTTGTCCTCGAATATCCATCGGTGATGAGATCCATGTAAAATGAATAGCTTCTATAGTGGAAATGTAGAGTGAAACGGTGACGAATGTCATCTACTCTACTTCCTTATGCGCAGACGGAAGACTGAATTCGACGATCCCCAACGCATGCGGCTTGAAGTCAAATTATAGAGGGAATCTCATTACGCGCAAGCTTGTCAGGCTTTCAAAGAGCTTACTCACGGGTCTAGTATCAGGCCAGTGATTCATCTTCTTTTTATTGATGCAGAGCTGGCTCCTTATATCTAATTAGTTCTGGCTGCCCTTCGACTTCTGTCTTCCTCGTCGATAAGGAGAAAGAGAAAGAGGTCCAAATCAACCTCCAATTCCTGAACCTCATATCCCAATTGAATTTATCCAAAAATATCGATTTGACTACGTTGCCATCGCTCTTCCCTCCTCTACCAGCAGCTCCCGCTCTCCTCTCCCTTTAAACCTCAAGCTCACAACTTCACATCTCCCCCCTTTTCTCCACTCTTGATCGCCCTTTTCTCCCCTCTTGATCGATCACGACGATGGCTACTCCGTTCCAATGACATCGCATCCAAACTTGAGGCGGATGACATACCAATTATCGCCATCCCCAACCTTGACCCTGCAAGGTGTGCCATCATGTCTGTTTCCTCCATTTTGTCTGTGTTCTATGTATATATTGTGTGTATATGACCATCAGATCAATCGATAGTTGGTTGTTGTACCGACAGAAGAAGAGATTGATCATATCGGGTGTTGCAAGGACGTCAGCCTCATCAACAATGGGAGCAACACCGAACTTTGTTCCACATTCTACTACAGCAACTACCTCAATAACATATATGGAGAGAACATTGAGGAGGTGTACAATGCTTCATATTGGCAAAGTTCCAACTGCAGAGGTGTTTGCAACTGCAAAGTCCGCCTTCGGGCTTTTTTAATAATTATTAAAAAAATTGAAATTAATTAAATAGGTATGATTAAAATTTAATTTAAAAAATGTATATCAATCGGCACCTCATGTGCCGATTTGGGATGGCTCCTCCAAATCAGTACCTGAGGTGCCAATTTGGGAGAGAGCCGTTGGAAAATTGCCAACAATCCCCTCTCCCAAATCTCTTATAAATATCTCCCACATTCTCATCATTCTTCACACATCTATCCCCTCTCTCATTCCTCCCTTAATCCTCTTCTCTCATTTCTCTCACTCCGTATTCTAAAGCATGATATCATCTCGCTCAATCTATTATTCTTATTCGAGTAAGAATAAGATCTTTTTTGTAGACCATTTTTCGTATTTTTTACATGTTTTTATCAATGAAGGTGATATAATATTGTGGATATTGGATTATATTCTTTTCTTTTTGGATAACATTTCTATTTGAAGACACACATCTTTCAGGTAAATTTACATTATTAATTTTTTTGTATTATAGATCTATAATACAGATGATTACAGTATTGATATAAGACACACATCTTTCTATTTGAAATCATCTGTATTATAGATCTTTTATGAAGTACCCTACAGAAGTTGAAAAAAAGAAATTTAAAAAGAATTTAAAAATTATTTTTAATATCATATAGAGTAAGTCTAAACACCTTGTTGTCATTACATCCATTTAGATTTGCAAGTACCTTTAGTCATGTAATAATTACTTCTCATTTTGATCTCGAATCGAGCGCTAGGAGGATATCTATACAGCGCTTGTAGGACTCACTGTGGTGAGCACCGATGAGTTTCCCAAGATCGGACTTTTGTATTCCATCTCTGAGTGATTAGTATATCATTTAAATAATCGAATAGTAGAGATGGCATCCGAGTGAAATGTAAATGATTGTTATTCCCATATTTCAAATAAACTAATCAAATCATGTATTTTATTCGCAGAGATGGCTTCCAACAACGCTCATGTCTTATTATATTAGGGTGGATCGATTCATGTCTCTGATGACCTCGTAGAATATATTGGGGGTAAGAAACAGATGGTTATATTACCATGCTAATTAACATATATTGATTTACTGGCTCGAGTATCTGAAGCCACGTATCTCCCGCTCGACCGGTACATACTTACATTAATGTGTAAGTGGTTGTATGAGGGATCAACATTCTTTGCAGTACCAATTCGCGATGATGAATCAACATTAGAAATGTTGATTTCAATCATCGATGTGAGATTTATTCACCTTTTCGTAGAAGTTACCCCTTTTGTTATGGAAAATATGATGCCGTCATCGAGGTAAAATAATTACATTTAAATTAAGGGAAAATATTATATTTTCTTTATTTAAACTGACAAAGATGTAAATTAATCAGGCCAACAAATGAGACCATGTTTAAGGATATCGAGGGGCCCTCACAAATAAATGTTGAAAATGAATTAGTGACAGAAAGAACTAAAAAAGAAAGTGAGGATTCTGAAAACGAATCTCAAACATTAGAAGAAAACATAGGTGGTAATAGTTTTCATGATTTAGATATGGTTCACTAGTTCTAGTCTTAGAAAATGAGGAAAGCGAGAACTCATATTGTGCTAATAATGATGATGCTGAAAAAGAACCGATGGAGGAGTTACACTGCATGTTTGATCACGAAATTGCAGAAGCAGAAGATGTAACCTTTATAGAGAGACATTCGGATCATGTCGATGATTTCGGATTAAGTTATTAGTTAGGTAAGAATTATAAGTTGAAAAGAGATCTACAATACGACTTACAGAAATGGAGTATGGAAAATCATGTGCAATATAAACCCAAGGCCTCAAATAGGCAGATTTTGACTGTTGTTTGTATCTATGAAGATTGTGGATGGCGTTTGCATGCATCAAACCAGAAATCTCGAGGAGACTGGTACGTTTCAGGATATAGGAGAAAGCATACATGGAGAAATTCTGTCCTTTTAGTGAAACATCGTCAATGCACATCTGCTTTTGCAGCGCAGTACATATTATCTTCCATTAAAGCAAAGGCTAGAATGACCCCGGGAGAAATAATGTATAAAATAAAAGATGAGTTGAAGACTGAAATTAACTACATGACAATATTGAATGCCAGGCGACGTGCAATGGATATTGTTTATGGGAATGATGTTGAGTCATATTGTGATATTCGGAGATTCATTCGTGCTTTAGAACGACATAACCTCGAAACCTATACGTGCTTCAAAACACAAGAAAACGAGAGTACTATACATTTTCAGAGATTGTTTGTAGCATTTAGACCATATCGTAGGGCATTCAGATTTTACAATCCTATTTTAAGTATTGACGGAACATATTTATATGGTAGATACGACAGTCACATGTACGTGACCACAGCAATAGATGCAAATAATGGCCTATTTCCGCTGGCATTTGCCATAGCTGAAAAGAACGAGAATATTTCGGCATGGAGATGATTTTTGAATTTATTAAGATAAATTATTGATTATCGTGACATATATTTTATCAGTGATCGATTTTCTGGTCTAAAGGATGTTGTGAGTGGTTTATTTCCACTAAAATAGGGATTCACTAATCGTCATTGTCTCAGACATATGCGTGCAAACATGCAGAGAGCTGGACATAAAAATCGTACAGTTCAGAACAGATTCTACGCTGTTGGACAGGAGCCATGTCAGAACAAGTTCACCAGTATGATGCGAGAGATTAATATACTTGACAGAAATGCTTTCGAGTGGATCGTATCTCAGGACAATGACGATCAGAGTTATTGGGCATTAAGTTTAGATAATGGACACCATTATAGACTCATGACAACAAATTTATCTCAAAGTTTTAACGGTGCCTTTAGAGGAGCACGTGGTTTACTAGTCATTTTTCTGATCCTAACAGTTTTAGAATTAACGGTTGTTTCAATGCTCATCGTGAGGAGTCGGAAGGAATGACCACATATTTGACCAAGAAATACGAAGATTTGTTAGAGAAACAAACCAGGGAGGCAAGATCATGTCACGTAGAAAGATTTTCACTAACTCAATTTCAAGTCTACGATCGTGACAGATTTGCATATGAAGTCAACTTAAATGGCCAAGAAAGTGAATGCATGTGTGGTTTTATGCAGATGAATCATTTTGTATGTCCACATGTTATAGCCGCAGCTTCACATGCGCGTACGTACGTAGATAACTTTCATCTATGCTTACAGTATTTTTCCAGCGATTACTATCGTCATGCGTACAACTTCTTCTTTCATCCCATACCATATAGACGTTATTGGGGAGAAGAAGATGCCACTATTATGCTACCTCCAAAAACTGAGAAGAGAAATGCCAGACGGGCTGTACAGCGAAGAATTAGAAATGAAATGAATGAAATGTGCTTACGACCGAAATTATGTAAAATCTAAAAGCAAGCATGACACACTAGATTAAGTTGTCCACGCATAACATAGGAACACATGGATAGAGTACATGGATCTGTAAGGACATTTAAACTGCATAATTTATATTTCAATTGCATTTTAAAGTGATAGTTAATGTTTTAATGAAATTTATAATTCTTAATGTAGATGGCACAGATGGATAGAGTTCCTGAACCTGTAGATACCTCAGTAGTGTATATGTAGAGTGCGCATCGATCAACATAACCTACTAGCTCGGTAAGTAATTAAATAATTTCTTAATCTTTCTGGTTGATTTATACTGTTACTTATTTTTTGTTCAAAATATTTTATAAATTCGATTTGTTGAACATAACGAGTTACTAAACAACATTTCTGACAAGAAGAGTGTAGTGATAGAACGATTGTTAGAAGCATCAGGTTTTTCATGCGTGGTGAACATGAGAAGAATCCAGATGAATCATTCATTACTGACTAGTTTGTTGGAACGGTGGAGACCTGAGACACACACATTTCACCTACGTTTTGGAGAAGCCACCATTACTCTACAGGACATGGGATTAATTAGTGGATTGAGAGTTGATGATCAGCCTGTCACTAGTCCAGATATTCTGATAGGTGGATGGGATGCATTGTACTTGAGTTTGTTAGGAGTAATACCCATTAGGATAAAAAGTGGAAAAATGAAACTGTCATGGATATGCGACGTCTTCTTTAGTCAGGAACATCTGCTGCTGGGAATTGAAGACGAACAAGAAGCGACTAGTATGATTAGAGCACTTATTTTCTATCATTAGGATGCAGTATTCTTGCAGATATCAGCGGAGATATGGTGCCTCTAAGGTATGCACTACTGATTCAAAACTAAATTTCTCCTGTGTTTATTGTATTCTTAGAAATATTTCTTAATATATTTTTATAGATACATGTTACATTTATATGAACTGGAAGAATGTGCTCAAGTTGCTTGGGGTGCTGCTGATTTGGCGTGTATGTATTCGAAGCTGGATAGGGGTGCGAAGATCGGCACATCGAGGATATATGGCTTCTTCTCTATTTTGCAGGTATGTAGAGTATTCCATATATCTCATGTTGTCAATAACATTGTCTTGATTTATGTCATTTAATATTTTAAAATACAGGTTTGGACATGGGAGCATGTTCATATGGGAAGATCAATGGTACGTGCTGGTGCACTGATCAACGGAGGTGCATTAGTCTTGAAGTGGATAGGAGTGCGAAGTTTCAAGGAGAATGTTCATACTGCAACACTGGTATTTTATCGTAATGAGTTGGATACACAACAAGTTCATCAGGTAAAAATTCACGATAGCTCTCTGTTTTTTAAATCCGAGTAATGATTATATATAATTATTTAATAAAAACGGATGAATTGGACACCACACGTCGATGGGGAAATAGCACAATTACATCCTATTTGCATAAGTGGTCAGGCTATTTGGATGAGTCGAGTGCCACTAATATGTTAAGACCTCATAGTTATACACCTACCAGATCGTGTGATGCGTCAGTATGGGATGCGACAATATATTCCTGCTTCCGTTGAGAGGATAAATATTGTATCTCGACATAATAAGATACGAAGTACTGACATCCTAAAATGGTCTACTATACATCGGCAATACGTAGATCGTTGGGATGACAGGGAAGCCGCAGTTGTTCTTGAACAGTTGTTATATTCCAATACCGTTGCATGTAAACATCGGTATTGAAATCTGCATTGATGTGATATCTAATATAATTATAACGTTCAGGTATGAGTTAACACTTCAGGGTCTCAATACGATCAAGCAAGATTTGGAGCTTCAGGTAAAAATAACTTATTTAATAAATGACTAAATACAAGAAGTTCTTTGTATCTTCTGTAATATTTTCTAAAAGATGAATATCTCAATCTTGCAGGATATGGAGAAGCTTCCAGTCAATCGCAATTTGTAGGATCATCATTTGCTGGTCCTTCGCTAATTCAACCATGATTCGCATCTTCAGGTTATTATAGTTAATTTATTACATTGTATCCTTCTCTTACTTTGAGTGTAATTTATGTGATATATAATGTAATTAATACCTTTCAGATATGAGCTATATAAAGTATGGCGTTGCAGGGTCTCAAATCGGTGAAGCCAGATTTGGAGTTTCAGGTATAAATAACTGATTAAATAGAAGAACTAATTTCAATAAGTTATGTTTACCTTCTGAGAGACTTACAATAATATAAATATCTCAATCTTGTAGGACCATCGCTTGTTGGTTCTTCGAGTCAATTTGACTCTGAACCCTCTCAGTTCACACCGTCTACTCAATATAATTCAAGAGATTTGCAATCACAAATATTTGATAGTGTTTGACAATTGGAGACAACTGATTTCAATAGACAGTTGTTTGGTATACCCATGATAATACCACAACAACATCCGGAGCTACCTCGAAGACCCTCTCCGGAAGTAAGGATCATTGAGCCTCCTCCGTAAGAGCCGTTTCACAAGTCAACAAGTGTAAGGACTTTAAGAAACCATGAAACTCAATCAACCGAACTTCCACGGAAGTTGTCAGCTAGGCCGCATCCTCCAGGGCACATTCCAACCCATTCAGAACAAAACACCAAGTAGAAGAAGAAGAAGACAGCACATGAGGAGAGTCACCGAAAAACGAGAGATGGTGGGAAAGAAAACGACAAAGGAGGAGGAGCAGGAGGTGGAGGAGGAGGTCTGAAAGGATTTATGAAGGTATGGCAACTATAAGTTATTGTAAATTATTTTTTATTATTTGTAAACACATTTTTGTACTTTTATGATTTTAATGAAATACTTGTATTTTTCCAGTTAATAGATGTTAAATTGTATATTGTTGAGCTCGTGTATGTCAATGGTAAAGAATGTTGACCACACTCTCAATTTATTATATTTATTTTATGTATATTATAATATTCCTGATATATCAACTAAAATAATCTTAGTATATATCAATAGTAAAGAACAAAATTAAAAATAAAGATATACATCGTATTTGAGAATAACGTTACCAGGGATAACCAAGACGAGGAGGATGCACAGAAGAAAAGCTAACCTATCTTTCCACCTCCAACGATGAGAGTACGAAGCTCCTAGCGATGGATCGAAAAGCTTACGATGAAGGAAAACACCGAAAGCGTTAGGAAAGATAAATCAAGTAGTGAATGTGAAGAGAAAAAGTAAATATAGACGATGTCTATTTAATAATATAGTAATTACTTAAAAAGTCCTCATTCCTAACTAATAGAAAAATAATTATATTTTTCCTATTTAGAATATCGAATAATAAACAAAATGTGGGACGGGTTATGATTGCAATTCGCCCAAGCCCAAATCGGCACATGAGGTGCCCATTTGGGGGCCATTTTCCAAATCGGCACCTGAGGTGGCGATTTGGGCTAAGCACCCCAAATCGACAACTCAGGTGCCTATTGATACATAATTTTTAAATAAACTTTAATCATACATATTTAATTAATTTCTATTTTTTAATAATTATTAAAAAAAATCCTCTGCCTTCTAGCTCCCCTTTAATTAAAAAAAAGGTCGATTACATATACAGGTGGAGCCATGGAAGTAAATGGGACTTCTGTAAATGGAAATGTAGGGAGGGGGCATTTCTGTCAAGGCATGCAAAGCTACCATTTTACGATGATGAATAGACTCAAGACCACGTCGTTACCATAGACGAAGTTCAAGACTCAAATCATGACAATTGTAAGGTTGGGGAACACATTGTTACTAGATGGGAAGTTTGGGGACCTCTAGTAAATTACTCAAAATTTTAGTTGTGAACTTAGAGAACAAGATCATATATATGTACATGTACACATGCATATGCACATGCACTCACATAGATACTTAGTGCATGGATTTATATACACAAATATGAAATAAGAGTAATGTTACTTGACTTTGACATAAATTGTTTACTAATCAAATAAAGATCTTAAAACTTATAAAACTCATTTTTCTATTGCTCTAAATTATTTGAGAAAAATGAAAAATCTATATAAGAAATTGTATAGCCAAATTATATGAATATATGAAGTCATATTACCAGATATGACCATATTGATTTGAAATTAGAGTTAATAGTACACTGCAACAAAATAAGGTCATACTGATGTTTTTAAAAAAACCCATGATTATATCATTTCTTTTAATATATAATAATGAAATTATTCGATGTGAAATGATTTTGTATAGTTTGAAATTAGCAAAGAATATCATATCCGCTGATATATCATTGCTAGCAATCTGTATAAAATTTCAAATTAACTATACTATAAGATAAGTCAGATCAAATTTACAGACAATATGAATGAATGATCGATGGAGTATTGGGTGTGGGCACCTTGTGGCTGACTACAGAGGAAGGGAATTGTTGAACTTAATAGGAGCTCGACCTTATTAAGTTCAGGGTGCTATTAAGCAAGTACGTAAGAGGCATCTATGTTTTTGCTTTATGAATATGATTATTTATGGGTATTTCTAATAGTATCTAGACCGTTGCTTTTGTTCTTTCCATTCCATATCTCATTTCTGGTTGCATATGTTCTAGTCAACCAATCCTTTTGTTGCTTGCCTCATCCCCAGTCATAGGTCATGCCTTGAATGACAAATCGAGATTATTAGGCAGCTCCCTTTTCACAATAAAAATATGTATCTAAATATCTTCTTCTATTAAAGAACTTGTTTCATTGGCTGATAAAAAATTACTTTGACTAATTTGATTACCCATATGAGGATATGGTACACTTGTAGTTTTTTCGAACTAGGCTAACTAGGGTTCCGGCACGTGAAGAAGTTGGACATGGACTCTCAGCACCAAGTGTTTGCAAGCCATTTCAATTCGTAAGTTCCAATGTAATTGCTTGGAGTGGATGATCGAAGGCCACACTGCTAGCCTCCCACTCCAAGCGGTAGCGAACACTCAACAACAGTGATTGTAAAAATATATTCATTTTCATGAATTTTCTAATGGAAAACTCTTTTTTTATGTAAGTAGTTGTTTTGACAGATTTGGTATTTTAATTGTTGCATATAGTTAATTTTTTATGTTTTAAAACAACATTATCTTTGGTATATATATGTACATAAATTTTTTACATATATATTTTTAAAGACGTTTATGACTTTATTTCCCTTCATTATTATAGTAAATATGTTATTAAATACATTTTCCCCCCATATTCACCTAAGTTTTTTCATAAATATGCATTTCTTCTTGAAAAATGTTAAAATTTTGATTCATTAAAAAGTCATAATATACATTATATAATACTAATAATAATAATTTGAAACTATATTTACAATGAATAAAAAAGGATGAATTCAATTTTTATTCCTATGTCTCTCTTAGCTACAACCTCTTTAAAAAAGGATGAATGCAATTTTTATTCCTCCGTCTCTCTCTTAACTTCAGCCTCTTTCCATATAATCATTTTTTACCCTTTGTAAAATACCCCTGATAGTGATCAAAATACACGTGAAAGCTTAAAGTTGGAGAGAGAAATGAGGAGCTGATGGTGGAAAATTTGGACTGGAGAGAGATTGAGAGAGACCATGAGAGGATTAAGTATGGGAGAAAGAGAGAGTGTCTCGAAGGAAATGAAGAATGCTATCGTATGTTGTAAGATAAATGTAAATGCCACGTGTCATTATGTAAAAGAAGCTAGGTGAAAGCCTAGCTATAGAATATGTAATAGCAAATGATCGGTGTTTCAATGCGAATAAAAAATAATAAACTATTTGGAAAACATATAGAGAATATTGCAAAAAGTAATCGTAAGTATTATAAATTGAGGTAAATAACTATATGAAAATCCGTTTTAAACATGTATGCTGGTTAATTATTACGAAGAGATAACATGCATATATCAATTATATTTTTAGTAATTTTATATTCATTGCAAAACACATGTCCAAATGTTAACTTTATTTATTGATTTTTTATCGATTAAAAACCGTATTTTATTATAATTTTATTTTTAGATTTTCAAATTTAACTTAAGTAGGTGTAGGATATTCTAATTAAAAATGGCAAAGCATTCTCCCACTATAAATGGGATCACCTACATGGATTCTTGCTCAAATTCATGTCGAAAGATTCGACTATTTTTACGCTGGTTGTCGACTGCCTAACACAACCCCTACAAGAAGAGAATTTGAACCATGGTCTTTTAGGTGGTAGACACGCTGCATTACCACTAGACCATTTAAGTGGGTACAAAAGATATTCTAATTATTAAAAAATATTATTATTATTATTATCTTCAAACTCAAATCCTTGGATAAAAGGGAGTTGATTTTAGACTTAAGAAGAGGACGTTTGGAATACCAAATAGGTAACCCCATATTGTTAGCAATTGTTACAACATGATAATGGAAGTTCTAATGATAAAAATCTCTTTACAAGTGCCTCTCGTATGTGGACCCCCGTCTTACATACATTTTCCATACTTCTTTCTATATGTTTCTTTCATATCATATATCTTCAAATACATTTTATTTTATTTATATATAATATGTATATGTATGAGAATGTTTTCCCATATCTTATATCTTTTATTTCGTAGTTGTAATAAAATTAAATTCCTACATTTATTTGTTTTGTATGTTAAAATGTATATATTGGTAAGATTGATGTAATCAAATTTAGTACCTAAGAGATGACCTTAAAACATGTATTGAAAATTAGAAACGATAAAATTAGCGTTGAAAATTGAGGTGTATATTCCATTTGTTTCATATCTTCATAATTGATGGAAAACTAAAATACATATCTATTTATAAAATAACGAAGTGTATATGTAGACCGTCATCGCACATACAGTTTCCACATTTCTTTCAATATATTTCTTTCATAATAGGTAGACTCCACAATACATTTATTTAATTTATATATAATATGAAAATGTACGTATGTGACGAGAATGCTTTTCATTTCATATATCTTTTATTTTATAATTGTAATAGAATAAAATGCTCACATTCTTTTGTTTTGTATAACAAAATGTATATATCGGGTATAATTGATGTTACTGGATTAAATATCTAAGACATGACTTTAAAATAGGTACTGAAAATTAGAAAAGGAAAAATATATGTTGAAAATTGAAGTGGATGTTCTATTTGTTCCATCTTTTCATAATTGATGAAAATACATATCTACTTGTAAAATAATGAAGTTTATAATATAAAAGATATTTATACAGATTAACCATCACTATTAAGAATTCAAACGGTAAGATTTGTATAAGTATATTTTTAGAAAAAATTAAAGAAAACTTAGAAAACATATGATAAAAGGTACTTGTTTATGATATATAATATTTTCAAAAAATATTTTAACAATTGATTAATAATATAACATGTGACACGTATAAAAGTAATTTATATATTATTAAATTTGAATAGATGATATATCAACTACTAAATATAAAAATATTACGAAGAAAGAGGATATAGAAAAATAGGGGGTGGAAAGAGAGGACGGTAGAAAATATATGTTTAGAGGGAAAAGAGAGAATGGTTAAGGAATGAAAAGAAAGTAAGAGACAATATAATATACTGGATAAAAACACAGCTTTAAAATAGTTAATAGATCTTTACTCGTTCTTTTATCCTATTAAAACGGGTGTTAAAGGTTAAATGCTTACACTATTCATTTTGATCAAGGGCATTTAAATATAATCCCCCGCATCTACTGAAGGCTTCATTCTCGTCTATTGAAGGTTGTGTATTAAAAAGGGAAATTTTATCCACAAATCATATAAAATTTGTGAATTATTTTCTCAACTTTTGAAATATCGATATTCCTCCATTCATCCAGTAAATTGTTCCATCTTACTTCACAGGTCCTGTCATTAATTTTATTTTTACTGGAGTCAATAATGTAGGTTAATCTAAGCAGAGGTGAAATTGATGGTGGATCTTCCACATCATCGTCTCTTTCCTCCTCTTCTTCTTATTCTTATTCCTCCATTCTTCTTCTTCCCCGTCTTTATTTTCTCTATTCACTCCCTCTCAACCATCCACCAAATCACCAAAAATTTCCTATTTTCATGAATAAACCATCCTTTCCGATCACGCAAATGATTTTTTTTTGAAATTTTTGGAACGATTTCTTGAACTGATTAATCGAATATTTCAAGCTGCTGAACAAATATGATGCAGCCTCTTTACTTTTGAACCATCCCTTCAATCTTTATAAATCCCTATCCATACAACTACACTTCAATCCCTATCCACTTCAGGTGATAAATTATTTTTGAAAATCCCATAATCTTAACTGAACAACTCCATATCAGGTTGAACATATCCCAATATTCTTCATCCATGTTGAACATATTCCTCCAACCTTCTTCTTCTTTATTGAGCTTAATACAGGCTTACTTTGACATCTTTTGCATACATCAATGGCCATCATTGCTTGATCTTCAATTAACAAGATTTTTCATATGGGTAATTTGGTTTTGACCCAACCCAGTTGACCCAAACTGATCACCCAAACATATCAACCCAATCTAATTTGGTTGGGTGATGGGTATCATTTTTGCAACCCAAATTGAATTCAACCCAAATCCACCCAAACCAGTCAAATACCCGCCCTTAATCTCAAGGCCTCAAGGGCGTCAAAGTAGTGGATGATACAGTTGCTCAGAGGAACGGGTTTGTTTTTCTGCGCTCTTTATCCGCTCAGATGTGCTCAAATCTTGTTTACGTATTGTTTTGTATTCTGCTTTTCTCTCTAAAGAGTGTGAGGTTCACAATGATAAAGTAATACATGAATTTGAACATTTTATCTGCTTATATGAGCCTTCTAAAACATGTTGTTAGCCTTGTCTTAATAATAATGGTTAGTCGATCTCATAAGCTTGACGTCGCAAGGCATAGTCTAACGATATTCGAAATGTATCAAACCTACTGAAGTCCACAATCTATTACCTTTTTCTGATGCTCTCTTAAAGACAAGTCCAGAAGAGATTACAAAGGAAGTTGCGGATTGATAGTTGGAATATTGGCATTTTAACTGAAAAATTGATGGGGATAGTGGATACAATGGAAAAAAAGAAGATTCATATACTATGTCTTCAAGAGACTAAATGGGTTGGAGAGAAAGCAAGGTAAATTGAGAAGACAAGCTTTAAACTTTAGTATTCAGGTAAAGATAAGGGCAGAAACGATGTTGAAGTGGTCTGATTCCCTAGCAAGAGCGAGGGACGTAGCTTTATGTACAGAAATACTTTATTGTTCACGTTAGAAAGAGCTATTTTGTACCCTTTGTTTTCAATCGTCAACCATTATCATAACTATCAGTTTTAGGTGGTAGGGCTAACCAAGACTTTTTCAACTGTCAAGCTTACATCTAAGGCAAGGAGGTGGGTTCCTCGAAATGAAATGGGTTACAAGTACCTTTATCCGATCATTTGGCCGGAAGTATCATCAATCATCGCATTGACTATCAACTATCATCGCATTGACATTCATCCTACCATTGCAAACTATCATCAATCATCAATCATCCTACCATTGCAACTATCATCGCATTGACATTCGAAGCAAACGAAAAAATTTAGAGTGGAAGAAATTTGGAGAAGATGAGAGGAAGGAGAAGTGAAGGAGAAGTTTGGAGAAGAAAGCGTGAAGATGTGCATGGGGAGAAGAGAGATAATAAGAGAGAACTCTAGTTTTTTTATTTAACTTCAACTTACTGTAGACAAATGACTACCATCCCCTTTATAGAGGAATGATGGGATTACCAGGATAAAAAGAGACAATAACAATAACAAAGCCTTTTCCCCATACTAAGTAGGGTCGGCTACATGAATTCTTTGCCTCCATTCAGATTTATCTTGGGTCATCTCAGACTTAGATCGAAAAAACTAAGATCCCCTCATATAGTCTCATTCCAACACTTTTTGGGCCTTCCTCTCTTAGCCAGATCAACATCTCAAAACTCGCATCTCCTCACTGGTGCATCAGCTGACCTTTGTAAATGGTCAAACCATCTTAATTAAGCGATTTTCTCTTATCTTATCCTCGATCGGAGCTACACATACTTTCCTTTTGATGGCATCATTCTGAATCTAATCTTTACATGTATGTCTATGGTTCACAGCCAACATTCAGATCCATAGAGCATAGAAAGTTTCACAGCTATTGTGTAAAACTTTTCATTGATTTTCAAAGGAATTTTCGTATCACAGAGAACAGTAGAGGATCCTCTCTACTTTAGCCAACCAGCATTTATTCTATTTGTAACATCTCCATCAATCTCCCCATCAAGGATAGAAAGAGAACAAAAAAATCGACAAGAAATCATAGTTGACTCCTAAAATATCTCTAACAAAATAATTAATTAGAGATCACATGCGGTCTTTTTATTTAAAATTCAAATGACTCACATTAGACCGAAATAAAATGGTAATCATGATATAAAATAAGGAATCTAATTAGAGAGGTGAAAAAATCTCTAATTTAATAAAAACCTTATTTTTTATCATAATTCATAATCCCATGTTGAAAAGATCAGCTTGTTTTGAAAATCAAAGAAGAGTTTTATAAAGCAGTCATGAGACATGCTATGTTCTATAGATCTAAATATTGGCTCCTGAACCATAAACATGTGCAGAGAAACATAATAGTTGAAATGAAAATGCTAAAGTAGATGTATGGGAATACACACAAAGATCAGACTCAGAATGTTGCGATCTGATAGAGGATAAGATGAGAGAAAACAACTTAAGATGGTTTGGTCATTTGCAAAGAAGGTTGGCCGATGCACTAGAAAGAAGATGTGGGTTTTGGGATGTTGGGCTAGCTAAGAGAGGGCAAGGAAGGCCAAAGAGGTGTTGGAGTGAGACTATACAAAGGGATCTTATTTTTTGGTAAGCTTGAAAATGACCCAAAATGGAACTGCATGAAGGCAAAGAATCCATGTAGTTGATCCTACTTAATGTGGGAAAAAGCTTTGTTGTTGTAATTCCTTATCCCGCATTGCATCAGCTTTATGCCGCTTTGAAAATTCATCTCCTGATGAATTACTTTATCTTCTACTGTCCGCATGACAAAATTATCTCGATCTTTCCCAAGAATATGCTAACATTCATCCCATCATTCATGTTCCTTGTGTAATTTTGTTACAAAAGGGTTTTGGTTGAAATTGTACCTCCTCACTAGAAGAAACTCACTCATTCCCCTTTTCAAAAAGTTTAATCTTTTTGTAAGGAGGTTAAACGATGGCACCGTTATAAAATTTCTAAGAGATATTTGCATATCTTCTCTAGGGTTGGATTCGGTTGGACAGTGCCAACGACTTTGCAGGGACCCCTAAAGAGCAACCCAAGGAGTGATGTCTTCAAGTTATTTCAGATATTGGCCTTTGGTATGTCCAAGCAAATCTAGTGTATCATAGCAATGGCTTTTTTGATCTTATCCCATGTTGGATGACATTTTAGAGATAGAGAAGATGATGATGGTGGAGGTGTTATGTAAGGGTTTTGTCGACAAGGAAGATAGTGATTGTGAAGTTGGCGCGGTTGTGAAAGAGGAGCTGACGGTGTTGAGTTGGGGAATAGTGGTGGTAGAGGAAGTAGTAGTAGCGCAACCACAGATGGAGTTGGATCCGATTGGATGATGGCAACGACTTCACATGGACCCCCTAAACAACAACCTAAGGAGTGGCGTCTTCATGTTGTTTCAGATATTGTCGCAGCCTTTGGTCTCATGGTGAAATCACTATATCTGAGCAAATCTGGCATATCATAGCAAGGGCTTTTTTGATCTTATCCCATGTTGGATGACCTGTTAAACGCGATTCTCTGGCCTTGTTTCTCTGGCCTTGTGCAAGACCCCTCGCCAGCGGTGACAGTCCGTGAGCAAGACCCCTCGCCGGCGTGATCCGAGGGCTCCAACCCCTCGTCGCAGCTCCGCCCCGAGCAAGCTGCTCGCTCCGGCCACTCCCAACGCCGTCGAGCCTTATTTCCAGGTACTCTCTCTCTCTCTCTCTCTCTCTCTCTCTCTCTCTTCCTCTCCCGCCTCGAGTTCTTCGTTTTGCCGTCTCCGCCGCTACCTCGACGTCCGTCGGCCGTGTGTCGGCCCTCCTCAGAGCCACCAATTTCGACTCCAGCAGATCATCTTCTCCGGCCGCAACTCCAACAACACCAACTCCAACGACTACCTCCGCGCCTCCTCGCAGACTCACCATCACCGCCAGGAGCTTTGTCTCCAACTTCACCGCCTTGACCAGCGCCGCCCCGACCACAGCTTCGCCTCCGCCCCTTCATCGCCGGTCGACAACCGCTGCACAGCCCAACCACCGCAGGAGGCGGTGGTTCTCCAGTTACGCCGCCGCCTTCGACAACAGCCGCTCTCCACTGCATCACGCCATCTCTTCCGCCCCTCCACCTCGCCGTCAACCGGGCTCGGAGCCCGAGGCCCCAGCACGTGCCACGCACGTGCGCGGGGAACGGCTTCCACAGCTCAACCCCACGGGTCACGTGCGGGGCACGTGACCGCGTGGGTTATTTGCACGAATACCCCCAGAGATCCTCCATATTTGTGCCACAAGCCGCCAGCCAGAGGTCACGTGCTTGGCACGTGACCTTCTGGAATTTTTACAGAGATACCCCTATTTATATAGGTATTTACATCTCAGTTCCCCCTGCAGTTTTACATTTCTTTATAATATTTGCATCTGCACCCCTGTGTCTCCCCGTAATTTTGGACCGCTCTATTGCATTATTTTATTTATCTAAAAATAGCATTTTGTTTGTCAATTGATTCTCTACGCTTTGACATATTGTGGGTAATTTTGTGATTGATGTTAATTAATAAATAATTGTTTTGTGGAAATTTGCATATTTTACCCATTTCTTGCTCTGAAATTCATAGTTGATTAACCATTGCTCTAAAAATCCCTGAAAAATCACATATTGTAGAGTTAATTGTGCTTAACATTGTGCCTAAAAGGATTTGCATTTGCATGCATATTTTGCCCTGTAAAAATCATTTTGCATATTTCACTATTTAATTTTTAATAGGTATTAGATCTCACATTTTTGAGGATTAGGATTTTTCTGAGATCAATCACCTAGTGATAGATCTTAGATAATTTTGGTTCGCGAAAATAAGTAGGTTTAATATTTATTATAATTAAATTTTAAGAATCATTCTGTTTGCATTTAAAAATCCATAAAAAATTCATATTTCATCCAAAAATTCCAAAAAAAATTACAGTGCACTCATTTCATCATATTTTACATCTCGGCCAAGTTTCGTATTTTTCGGACATCGTTTGGACGTAATTCACATTTTAGTCCCTAAAATAGGCTGAATTTGCATATTGCACCCTCTATTGCATTGAAAATTCCAAAAAAAGACCGCCGCGAAAACCGAACACAAACTTTGATAGACATCTCTCTAGGTTGTTCCTTTGCCTCCTTGTGATCGACCTTGGGACTTGCCCAAGTAAAATAAACATAAAACCACACGATTAGAAATTGAACATAATATTTGTGGTTATTTTCTTGACTGTTTCCGATTGCCGCCTACAACGCACGACACATAATTTTTACGCACTTCACGATAAAAACAACCTTTTAAAAGCGACATTTACGGATTCGTCAGATGGCGCCGTTGCCGGGGCGAGCAGCTTACTCGGGGCGGAGCTGCAACGAGGGGTTGGAGCCCTCGGATCACGCCGGCGAGGGGTCTTGCTCACGGACTGTCACCACCGGAGACGAGGTTTGATGAGGATCGGCGGATGGGTCTTGAGGATGGGTTCGACGGAGGTTAAATAGGAGGGATGGGTCACCGGCTTTGGAAAGGGGAGGAGATCGGCGGGGATTCGATCGGATCGAAGATGATCGGAGAGGGCCGCGATTTGTGGCGGAAATCGCGGGGGCGATTCGCGGCGATCGGAGCGGGATACGCAGCGCGGGGCGGCGCTCGATTGGGAAAGGGGGTGCGAGGTTGACGAAATACAGCAGCCGTCCGATCGGCCGAGATCGGACGGCTGTTGTTGCGCCACGTGGCGGCAGCAAGGTGGAGAGAGAGAGAGAGAGAGAGAGAGAGAGAGAGCGCACGTGCGGAGCACGTGCCTGGGTAGGCATGTGCGACGCACGTGCGTCCCCTTTATTTTTTTAAAAAAAATTTTAAATTTTTTTAAAACGAATTATAAAAAGGCTAAAAATGACTGACACGTGGTGGCACCAGGTGCTGCCACATGTCAGCACCAGATAATTCAGAAAATAAATATTTTGTAAAATCGAAAATAAATAGTAAATGACCTCGGATCAAAAAAGTTTCTTCACGAAAGTTGCTCGTCTCGATGAGATCTACAACTTTCATGAAAACATCAAAACCAAAATCGATCAAATGCACAAAGTGGTATTTTTGGGGTATCCCTTATACATAGAATACCTTGATTTTAGGATTTTGTAATTTTTATGTCATTTTTTAGGTTAGATAAAAAATCCGAAAAATTACGATAAAATCAACGATAAATAAAGACACCTTAATCTAATTTTTTTGGATTTTTATTAATAGGTTAAATAAGTATATAAAATAATAGGTTAAAAACCGCTAAAATACACAATATACAAAAGAGACCCAAAACCCAACTTTCACTTTGAGCTCCGATTCACTTGAACTTGGTCTTGTTTTGAAGGTAATTGAATGTATATTAGTTCAAAAGTGAGTAGGATTAAATCGGATACTGGATGAGGGAGATACGAGGGTTTTAGTCCGAAAATCCTGAAATTAGGGTTTGGGTTTTTGGTCCACTTATTTGGGTCAGTCATTTTTTTTGTATTTTTCATTTATTCTTGTTAGTGATATATACACAGTGGAGGTGGTTTTGTGTTATTCGGAGTTAGCATGAATGAGTTAAAAATCAGGGAAGTTAGGCTATTTACATGTTATTTTGGCTTGGATTTTTGGCTTCTTATCTTGTGCAGATTTTTGTGCTAAAATGCAACTCTTATGAAATCATGCTCTAATGCTAATTATGCAGAATAGATGCAAGAATGCTGTTGATTTTGAGGGTTTTGAACTTAATAAATGAGATTTAGAGTGATGAATACGAGATTCATCACCTGTTAAACGTGATTCTCTGGCCTTCTGCTTGCACAAATGCCTGGAAGGGTCGTCATATCATGGAAATTATCTGTAGGCCATACTTTGATACCGCTTGATGCAAACGGAAAATTTGACATGGAAGAAATTTAGGAAATAGGAAGAAACGAGAAGAATGTGCTTGTTGCACGGGATTTGGGAAAAGAAAGCGTGGAGATGCCTAGAGGGAAAAGGCAAAAAGGGAGTAATAATACAAGAGAACTCCAAGTTTTTAGTTAAATTCAAATGACTTTTAATATAGGCTTTCATCATGCAGAGGGATGGGACTAAAAAACAGAAAAAGAATAAAATTAAAAATCAAATGAAAATCTTAATTGACTCGAATTGGACAAAATTAAGATGAGTAGTCCTAATTTAAATTAACGACTCTAATTAGGTAGATGAAAAATCACTAATTTAATAAAAATCTTATTTTTTTTATCTCAGTCCATGTAGAGAGTAAGTAATGACCTTAATTATGAAAGGGGGCATAGGGTCCTCTTATGTAGAGAAGAAATCCATAGGTTAAATTACATAATAGAGACAAAAAAGAAAAATACATAAGAAATAACAAAATACAAAGAAAACTCTCAACATTGACCCTCAAAATGGAGTATATATGTCAATCATGCTCAGCTTAGAACAACACCTCTGAAAATGGCCCTTTAGCTAGGCCTTAATGAAAATGTATGTTGTCTATTCCCCTAAACTGATCTGGGAAGTAGAGATAAAGCCCTTCTTAATCATGTCTCGTGTATAATAGCAATCTACTCCAATGTATTTGGTCCTCTCGTGGAAAGTTAGACTATTGGCAATGAAAAGAGCAACTCGGATATCACATTGCAACTGCATGGTACGAGGCATGTCAACAACTAAATCTGTCAGAACGAATCTGACTCACATCATCTCAATGATCCCCTTGCACCATAGCATGTACTCTAACTCATCATTAGATCTAGCAACCATGGTCTGCTTCTTGCTTTTCCATGAGACGAAAGAGCTCCTTATGAAAATCGTAAAACCAGATGTAGATTTTATGTCCTTGGGGAATCCTGCATAGTCAACATCTGCACAGATTGTGATGGTAAGGGATGTTCCTCTACTTAATAGCAATCATGTACTTCGAGGAGATTTCAAATACCTCGTGATCGTATAGCTCTACATCCATGTGAGCATGTCATTGTTGCTCCATAAACAGGCTGACTTTTCTCAATGCAAATAAGATATATGGAATGGTAATAGTCACGTAAAGGAACTTCCCAACAAGCTCCATGTAGCTCCTCTTGTCCACCTCCTATGTATCATCATCATATAGCTTTATGCTAGGATCCATGGAAGTATCGCAATTCGTCAAGGTTGATGGGCTAAGACAGAGCAAGTTTACAGAATCGAGAAAGGAATATCGATGTTTCAAAGATCAAGAAGATAATGTACAAAGTTTACAGGGATCGTGGGGTAAAAATCCCATGGTAATAAGGTCAGTTTGGGATGTGGCTCAACTAGAAAAAAAATCAGATCGCAACACAACCTACAGCCCATCAAATTAAATGGACCTTGGGCAGTCACCTCCTACCCGAAGGGGCCTGTCTAAATGCTCAACCCTACATGCAGCAATAGAAGCAATGGTGGAGGCATCAGGACGAAACGTAACAAAAGAAACAATACTACAAAGGTTGTTGGGATGGTGGTGGAAGCATCGTAATGGTGCACAACTGCAGATGTGATCACAGTGCTACTAGGACAATAATGGAGCCCTCATTTGTGAGGAGAGGCCGAGCAACAACGATAGAAGAACTGGAGGGAAGAAGGTAGACGATGCAGAGGGGATTTGGTGGTGAGAAGATAGGGTAGGATTAAGACAATAAAAGCAAAATATACAAGTACCTCTGAAGGAGTGACTCAAATCCTAATATTAATGTGCAATCCCAACAATATGCATATTTTTCTGGTATAAATTTATCGATCATCCTGTATGTGCAAAACTCAGCCATGGCCGGTCCCAAGTCCGAGTAAATGAGGAGGGTTGCGTTAGGTAGCCGACGGCCAGCGTAAAACAGTCAGAGACAACTTCCTAAATAGTACTTTTTAAAAAAAATACTATTTAAGAAATTGTCTCATGACAGTCGGATCTTTTCAACATGGATTTAAGCAAACATACAGATTTCGTTGGGACGTTCCCTACTTGTGACACATTGCATCGCCTGAATGCAATGAAAAATTAGCAATGGTCGCTACATCGCAGCCTGGATGTAGTTCAAAATTTCCAAGGGTTCTCGCATGAGGAACGCATGCGGGTAATTAAGCTAGTTCCGCTGCATCACTGCTCGGATGCAGTCCAAAATTTACAAGGGTTCTCGCATAATAGACGCATGCGAGTAAAGAAGTTAGTCCAAAAGAGATTGCAACGGAAGTTGCGGATTGGTAGTTGGAATATTGGCACTTTAACTGGAAATTTGATGGAGATAGTGGATACGATGGAAAGAAGGAAGATTCATATATTATGTCTTCAAGAGACTAAAAGGGTTGGAGAGAAAGCAAGAGAGATTGAAAATACAGGCTTTAAACTTTGGTATCCATGTAAATATAAGTGTAGAAACGGTGTTGGAGTGGTTGTTCATAAGGATTTGAAGGATTGTGTGGTTGAGGTGAAAAGATTCGGGGATCGAATTATTTTGCTAAAATTGGTGCTTGAAGAAGAAATTCTGAATATCATCTCAGTTTATGCACCGCAAATTGGTTTAGATGAAAGGACTAAACAAGCTTTTTGGGAGGATTTGAATAAAAGTCAACAAGGAATCCCACAAAGAGAGATGATTTGCATCGGTGGAGATCTTAATGGACATGTGGGAAAAGATGCTTCAAGGTATGCTAGTGTTCATGGAGGACATGGTTTTGGGGATAGAAATGAAGAGGGAAAAGCCATCCTGGATTTTGTAACGGCATATGATCTTTTCACAGCAAACACTCTATTCAAGAAGAGGGAGGAACAATTAATTACTTATAAGAGTGGGCCAACTAGAACACAGATAGATTACTTTACGTTGAGGAGAAGAGATTGGTTGTGTTGTAAAGACTGCAAAGTAATCCCAGGAAAGAGTTTGACAACCCAACATCGTTTGTTAGTCTTGGAGGTACAAATGAAAGGGCTGGTAAAGAAAAGGAGAGTTTCTAAGATAACTAGAACTAGATGGTGGAATCTTCCACTGAAGCAAGCGAGCTTCACGGAGAAGGTTTTAGAAGACTTATCTTGGGATTGTAGCGGTAGTGCAAATGAGATGTGGGAGGCAATAGCATCTTGTATCCAAAAGGTAGCCAAAGAGATGCTAGGTGAGTCAAAGGGAGGAGCTCCAGGTCGAAAGGAGGCTTGGTGATGGAGTGAAGGGGTGCAAGAGAAGCTAAAAATAAAAAGAGCTTGCTTTAAAGCTATGTCTAAGGATAGAACAGAAGAAACTATCACAAACTACAAAATAGCGAAAAAGGAAGCAAAGAACGCCATAAACGAAGCTAAGTCAAAAGCTTATGAAGTTTTGTATAAAATCTCGACTCTAAGGAGGGACAAAAGGATATATTCAGGTTGGTCAAAGCAAGAGAAAGAAAGACCAAAGACCTTTCTCAAGTGAGATGCATTAAGGACGAGGAAGGTCATGTGCTTGTTACTCAGAAGGATATAAAGACTAGATGGGAGCAGTACTTCATAAACTTTTCATTGGGGAAGGAAATAGAGAGATCACTTTGGGTGATCTAGCTTATAGTGAAAGTTACCTGAATCGTGCAAGTTATAGACGGATACAAAGAAAGGAAGTAGAGGAGGCTTTGAAGGTTATGACGCCCGAGAAAGGTGTAGGACCGGATGACATCCCTGTATAAGTATGGAGAGTTTTAGGTGAGCGTGGTTTGACTTGTCTTACGAATCTATTCAATGTTATTTGACGAAGCAAGAAAATGCCTGAAGATTGGAGGAGTATCGTGGTGCCTCTTTATAAGAAGGAGACATTCAAAATTGTTCAAATAATATAGGTATCAAGCTGATGAGTCACACTATGAAAATTTGGAAGCGTGTGATCGAAAGAAGGTTGAGGCAAGTGTCCAACATAAAAGAAAACCAATTCGGATTCATGCCAGGTCGCTCAACGATTGAAGCCATCCATTTGCTAAGGAGAACAATGGAGATTTATAGAGCTAAAAGGAAGAATCTCCATATGATCTTATTGATTTGGAGAAGGCTTATGATTCTGTCCCATGAGAGATATTGTGGAGAGTGTTGGAAAAGAGACAAGTACTTGTCCTATACATTAACCTCGTAAAGGACATGTATGATAGGGCTTTATCTTGTGTAAGGATCCCGTCTGGGAAGAGTGGATATTTTGACATCAACATTGGTTTACATCAAGGTTCTGCTTTGAGTCCATTTCTTTTTACTTTGATTGTGGACGAGTTGATAAGTCACATTCAGGATGAGTTACCTTGGTGTATGTTATTGCTGATGATATTGTGTTAATTGATGAGACTAGAGATGGAGTAAATGAGAAACTTGAGGTCTGGAGACATGAGTTGGAGACTAAAGAATTTCGTATAAGTAAGGCTAAGACAGAATATATGGATTGCACCTTTGATGGAAGCAATGGTGAAGGAATCGAGGTGAAGATTGGTGACGATAACATTCAAAAGAGAGATTCCTTTAGATATCTGGGATCTATTCTGCAACATGATGGGGAAATTGATGGAGATGTTACTAATAGAATAAACGCAGGCTGGCTAAAGTGGAGAGGAGCCTCTACTGTTCTTTGTGATAAGAAAATTTCTTTAAAAATTAAAGGAAAGTTTTACAAATCATCTGTGAGACCTGCTATGCTTTATGGATCTGAATGTTGGCCTGTGAACCATAGACATGTGCATAGAATGAATGTAGTAGAAATGAAAATGCTGAGGTGGATATGTGGACACACACGTAAAGATTGGATTCTGAATGATGCAATCAGAAAGATAGTTGGTGTAGCTCCGATCGAGGATAAGATGCGAGAAAACCGCTTAAGATGGTTTGGACATTTGCAAAGAAGATCAACTGATGCACCAGTTAGGAGATGCGAGTGTCGGGATGTTGAGCCGACTAAGAGAGGGCGAGGACGACCCAAGAAGTATTGGAAAGAGACCATACGAAGGGATCTTAGTTTTGTGGATATAATCCCGAGATTGACCCAAGATAGATCTGAATGGAGGCGAAGAATCCAAGTAACTTTCCCTACTTAATTGTGGGAAAAGGCTTTGTTGTTGTTGATCCTATATATGCAAGGGCATTCTCATCTGGAAAAGTTTAAAAAAAAACATAAGTTCCCTACAAGATTGTATATTCATATCCTTCTGATAAAGTAAACATGGAATTTGTGGGGGAAAAACTCAGATACACATATAATGATTATTATGAGAGTGACAGTAGCAGGGATGGAATATCATTACCAAAACCTCTGCCAATTTTAATCTCATTTTCGAAGTTGGATGATAAATACGATACGTTTACATGCAAACTTTTAGGTGGATACTATCAGTTCATACGGGAAATTTCAAATAAGACAGATAAGTTTCCATTCTGACCTGTTGGGTTTTATTGGCGCACTACTTGTTTCGTGAAATCTGATTCCTCGCCAAATCACTAGCATAGAATCAATTATATTTATGGTCTTACTACTAGAATTTTCTTTGATGCAAATGTGGAGCTCGGTCTATGAAGAAATCATTTAAATGAAATATATACATTTAGATTAAAATGACTGAACAGTGGATCAAACCAACTTGGAATCAGCAGCTATCAGTTGTAATATCTGGGTATGTAAAGTACCATTTGTCACGAGCACCCCACCTGAGGGGAAGATTATCCTCTTCTTTAATTGATCCGCAGCAATATCAAGTTGATTTCCTCCCCAGTCAGTAACCTGTTTAAATATGGTTAGATTTGATATGATGCACGCAAAAGAACACACTTGAAGATCGATGGAAAATAGAAAAACGTTCACATGAAATTTGCGATGAGCGTAGAATAAACGGAACTAGAAAGGAGTAGTGCTATTGCCATTGACTTCGAGGAAATCCAGCCACGAATGGTATATAAGACGGCAGGCTCTGCTCTCCATACTTCTTCTCCAGATTCCAAAATGAGAATTGCGATGAATACAAATGCAAATAATTGAGAAATGAGAACTAAAGAAGCCTATTGATGTAAATGGAAGGAATGACGGTTGAGAAGGAGATCAAAGAAAGAGAATAAAAATGGAGGGGTATTAAGGAGAATAAAGTCAATGAAAGAAGAATTGAGAGCGAAGAGAGATGGAGGAGAGAGGTATGCACATATAGAGAAAATGGATAGCGAAGAGATTACAGAGACGGAAAAATAGAGAGAGAAAGGGAATAGATACTAAAAAGAGAATGGAGAGATGGAAGAGAGACAGAGATGGGGAAGACATGGGAAGCAAGGCAGACATATAGTTTAAAGGAGTGAGAGAAAGGGAATAGATGACCCAGAATGGAAGGATGGAAGAGAGAGAGATGGGAAAACAATGAGAAAAAGATAAGAAGTTATAAGGAAGAGAGAAAGATGAGAAATAGACAGAGGGAAATGGAATGGATAGAGGGAGAGGAAGGGAGAGAGACCGAGAATGGTAGAGGAAGAAAAGAGGGAGAATAGAAAAGATACTTTTTGGCACTCAAAAAAAATAGGGATTTTTACACCCATAACCCTGACTAATTTCACAATTACAATCATAACCCTATATAATAGCAAATTACATGATAAATCCTGGATAGTCACTCCATCTCACACTCATGACCCTCCGTTAATTTTTCTCTTGACTTAACCATATCATTGGGTTAATCCAACCCTCAATCTATCCAACGGCTGTTAAAAAAATTCAAAAAAAACTTCTTCCTCCATCTGCTTCTCCCCAATGGCATAGTTGACCCCCCTCGTCTTCTTCCTCCGCCTATAGCCACCCCCTCCGCCTGCAGCCACCCTTCCGCCCGCAGCCACACCGTCCTCCTCACCCACCTCCCTCGTCCTCCCCTTCTTCCCCTCGCCACCCCGGCCTGGAAGACCCTGCAACCCGGCCTCCCCATTGTCACCCTCCTGCAAGCCCGGACCCCAGAGCCCCTACCTCCTCAAGCCCAGTCCCTGCAGGCCTCGACGGCTCGACCCCCCTGCAAGGCCCGACCCCAGATCCCCTGCGTTTGCACCCAACCGCACCTGCAGGCCCCGACCCCCAGAACCCCGACGCGCCAACCGCACGTGCACCCATCCTGCGCATACCACTACAGCAGTCCTTTCTTTTACTTCTGTTTTTTGTGTTTTCTGGTCTTTGGATCGAGGCTTCATCATCTGGTCGACGGGATCTGCTTCCGTTCCCGTTCGGACTCGTTCCCTTGAACCAACATCGTAGCGTTTCTCACCGCCTCTCCTCACGATGGTCCCTTTCTTCTTTCATACGTTGAATCGGATCTATTAGGCGCTTGAGAACATCTTGTTTTCTTTACCATTCGTAATTTTTTTATTTTTTCGTTAACAGCATGCTTCACAGGATGTATAGTTGTCCATCGGATTTACTAGTCTGTTGGCTGTCCTCTTGAAGCCACAGAGTTGCCACCCTTGCTATCCATCGTGGTACTCTACTGCTGCGTTTGAACACCCCTACGCAGACCACCACCACTTCCAGCAGCCCCTTCTCCCTTGGCCTCCACCTCCCTGCGACCCCCAACCCTGCACCAACCACCTCTTACAGTAGTCCTCTTGGGCTCCGTCTCCAAGCCCCTCTGAGATAGAATGCAATAGCAATAGCATGATTTGCAAATAAGAATAAGCATTAGGGGTGATTTTGTCTTTTGATAACGGAAACCGTCAAATATGACGTACATCTCAAACGGAACATAACAAAGGGTTATGTGATGTAAGAGTTAAGCATTACTCGAGGTTTCTCGTGTAATTCGCTATTATGCAGGGTTATGATTGTAATTACAAAATTACTCAAGATTATAGGTGTAAAAATCCCAATAAAATATTGATTTTTTTATTCCATTGGCCAAAGACATTTTATACATGGGCTATACAAAATGCTAGAAAGTACAATATTATTCTAAAATATTCTAAATCCATAAAGAAGAGGAGAAAACCCTAAAGAGGAGGAAAAATATTCTAAATAATTTCTTCTACATAAATAAAATATCATTTAGAATAACGCTCTTCAAACTTTAAGATTTATGTTTAGGTCCTGGAATCCGAAAATTTTAATGGGCTGTAAAATGTTAAGGGGCTCATTTTGCGGCGTTAGCTTTACTCCTAACAACATCAACAAAACCTTCTCCTACATTAAGTATGGTCGGCTAATTCTTTGCCTCCATTCAGATCTATCTGGACCATTCAATTAACTTTACTCAAAGCTTCAAAAAATCATTTCTCGACGAGTTGTCCTTTTCCAATAATTGGCCATTGATGGAAACTCTGTAGTCTAAAATTTTAAGGTGATTGAACGCTTGCTTGTCTGAATTGTCCAGCAAACTAACATCGGAATGTTCCTATGCAATCTTTTTGCCCCTGTGAAAGCTTTGATAACTTTTCTGATATTCTATGGTGATTGGACCCTCTGCAGTTTCCTTTTGATTATGTTTTTTTTATAATTTCATCTTTCCACGTCGCCCGCCCGTGCGGTAAATGGAAACACCATCTAGGAAGGGTCAGCACAATTAGAAATTGTGTCCAACAACTCTGATAACTCTACAATAAAAGATTCTGTAAAAGATCCATGATACATGTTACTAACTACTAATCAAGGCTATAAGTAGGTTGTTTACACCCTAGAGGCATGAATATTGTCAAATAATGTTGAGTCGGTCCGGATGGGGCTGGCAGGGGTGAAGAGTCTCGTGGATCTCTGATTCGGAAGTTGGAGCGCTGGAGAGAGGGTTCATGGAGGCGGAGGCCAGGTGGATGCTCTTGCAGCTTAATGGAGACAGGGCACCGGGACAAGATGATTTTCCGGTATCATTCTACATCAAGTTCCGGGAGATGGTCAAGGGGGGGCATAATGGAAGTGCTGGAGGAGTTTCGGCAGGGAAAAAATGGATTCGAGATACTGAACAAGGTGCTCATTTTTCTATTGTCTAAGAAGGACATGCCGGTCAGGGTGGAGGACTACAAGCCTATTGCACGGTGCAATGCTATATATCTCTTGATGTCAAAAAATCATTGCTAACAGATTGCGGGATGTGTTGCATCAGATCATCTCGCCTGAGCAGACGATGTTCGTGCTTGGGAGAGCTATGGCAGACGGGTTGGTGAAGGCTTCGAAAATGTTGACAGATTGGAAAAGAAACAAGATCAAAGGTGTGCTTAGGAAGGTTGATTGCTCCAAAGCATATGACTATCGATTGGAGATTCCTATGGGCCTCGCTCGAGAGAAGGTGATTCCCGGAGACATGGGTTGCTTGGATCAAGCGGTGTGTTACTACTGTATCCCATGTTGTGCTAATTAACGGTAGGTTGGAGGGTGGTTTTTCTAGCCGCAAAGAGGAATTAAGCATATATGTCCACTATCTCCGCTTCTCTTTATGATTGTGGTTGATGCTTTAGCTGTGATGATAAGGAGGGTTGTTGATGAGGACTGGTGTTCAGGATAAAGAAGGGAGGACATTTCCATCCCGATTCTGTAGTATGTTGATGATACGGTGTTGTTCTTGGGGGTTGAGGAGGAGATTCGACGAGTTTCACTCGTCTTGGATTTGAGACATCTCTAGGCTATGAATCAATAGAAAAAAGTCAACGGTGGTACCTTTTAGCCTTTTAGAGGATGAGTTACAACGAACAACTGAGGTGCTGGGTTGCCCCACGGCGGCCCTGCCTATTACATACTTGGGGCTCCCATTGGTGGCGGGGAAGCTAAAGTCCGATGATTGGAGAGAGATGCTGGAAAGATTGGAGTAGAGGTTGGTGGGGAGGAAGGCGACAATGCTCTCCAACGGAGAAAAGTTGGTGCTCTTGAAGCATGTTCTTTCGTCCATCCCAATTTTCTTTTATTCCACGAAATTGTTGCATGCAGGGTTTTGTGCCAAGATTGAGGCTTTGATAAGGAGGTTTTTTGGTCGGAAGGGCAACAAGGTAGGAAGGGTGTCCGCTTGGTGGACTGGGGCAGGGTGATTGAGATCAAGAGTAAGGATGAATTAGGGGAGTTCCGGTTGGGGAGATGAATAAGTCATTTATGGCGAAGTAGGTGGTGCGGATTTGGGGAAAATCACATGACCTGGTATGTCATTTGCTCAGGAAGATCTGTGGAGTTACCATGTTGACGGTAGTCGTCCTAAGACATCTTCCATCCTCTCTGTGGAAGGGAATTACTGTGATTATTCTAGAGATCGACATTAATATGAGGTCGGTGATGGGGATGGCATAGGTTTTCATTTTTGGAAGGATGATTGGATCGGAGATGGGGCGGTAGGGGTGTGATACCCACGTCTTTTGAGGTTGGCAGAGGACAGAAAGGTGCGAGTGCAGTAGGTTTGGGACCGCAAAGCATGGTCGTCGATGTTTACAGCTGCATTGTTGGATCATAGGGTTGAGGAGTTCCTCTCTCTATAGACAGAGCTACTACAAAGCGAGAGTTCGTCTTCGAGCAGAAATCGCTATGTTTGGGGAGACGGGAGGTTTACGGAAGGCATATCACTATTTGGTGGAGGATGAGGGAGAGTGCATGAGGAGTTTCATGTGGACACGGGAATGATTTAACGGTGCAAGGTGCCTAACAGAATTAAGATTTTCTTGTGGCCCTTCAAATTTGGGAGGATCCTCACCAAGACCCATCAGAGAGAGTTGATGGGGTTGGAGGATGTTACTTGCGATAGATGTGGTTTGATGAGGGAGAACGTAGATCGTTTACACTTCTCGTATCCATTCTCTGCTGAGGTTTGAAAGAGGGCCAACATCACGAGGCTTGCACGGAGTGACTGCCCTATCTTTTGGAGAGATATTCGATCAGTGTGTGGCTTTGGACATGAGGACACCTCACGCCCCTTTACGGTTGTGCGATCGATTTGGTGTGCAAGGAACAAGGTCATTTTGGGGGAGGCATTTCATACCAATAAGATAATAAGACATTGTAGGGCACTCTGTCTATCATTACAAATGTGATATGATGTAATACACATACTTTAATATTATATATATACATGCACAGTGTGGTGGATCTCAACTTAGGATGCCACCCCTCTTTCTCTTTCAAAAAAAATGTTGCATCGGTAGTTCACGATAAATTTGCTTGCCTTCTCTTTTACGGCTCTAAACTCTTCTTATAGAACCATAATTTGCAATATCTTCAAAAAAGATTTGCGAACCTTAGAAAAATATTCATGGATCTCCATTAAAGATTCGTGAAAGACAAGGGGGATAACGATATAGAGCAAAGGGTTAGCAAAGAGATTAGAGAGAGTGTGACGGAGGAGGGAGATAACGGGAATAGATGATAGAGAGATAATGGCGAATTTAACAACAAAGTTACCAAGTTTTAAATGTCATGTCCGGTTACAATAGTACAGCTTTTGCTCAAATCGGGTTCACTTAAAATCGGTTCTGAAATTGAACCATGATCCAAATTTGAATTACTCAGAAATAATGATGCTGATGGGAGACGGTCCCATGACCTGTGGTTACCCAACAAAAACTACTACTCACAAATTCTTGTAAATAACGGAAACACATTGTTATTCTATTATAGAGCAAAAAAAACTATTTACTTAAAATGTTATATATATGGATATCATCGGAAGTTGCATATGAAAAAAAAATTTATATACACACTAAGATATTTGCATTGGTTGAGCATTTTCTATACATGTAGATTATGCTTAAATGTGTATTTACACATTCTGATTCAATCCAGAATGTCAACCGATTCAACCATTTTTTCCTTGTCGGATTAGTTTAATCTAGTAATTATGTGAAATTATTTCATCACATAGACATTTATATCTACTTATGAATGAATATATAAAGAAGTCAATAAAATTTGGTCCATTTAAAGTAATCCCAAGGCTCAACCAGTGTAGTGCCTCCCCATGACATGCTTTCTCGTTTCCAGCCTGATGCATAACTTTTATACTAATCAAACTTTATAACATGGATAAATTATTCATTCTAAATATCCACGTATTTCCTTATGGGTGAATGCTGCAAATTCTGCGATAAAAGATCAATATTATAAAAATAGCCTACTTGATTGATTTGAAGCTGCACGCATTTATATAGTTTAGATCACCAAATAAAGAGAGAACTCATAGAATAAAAATTTAGAAGTGAAGTACCCATCCCCCTGCTTCATGCACACATAACATGCCAGCAGCATGGTCCCAGACCTGGAAAGAAATAAATAATTCAAATTTTGTCATGGTTAATGTTAAGAGAAAAAAATGAATTGCATTGATAAGAGGCCCTTGGATTCTCTTATATAGGACAACCTATTAAGCAAATTACAAGAAGAAGACAAAAGAAATAGAAAATAAGAAAACAATGATAAAGATAACAAATATCTCAACAGTTAATAATTATTGTGAACCAGCTAACCACTTGGTTGGTACTCAAAGTTGTTATTTCATACCTTGACTACTATATCTGTCTTGGCTCTAAGGATGAAAACAGAAGCCCTAGCAGAGGCAACCATCATATATTTACAAAGGCTGCAAAAAAAAATAATGCTTATATCAGACAATTCAGACCGCTGTGTCCCTTTATAACGTCAACCTATTATATGCTACACGTTGACAGCAACAAGCAGAAATTTTCAGATGCACCTGACCATTTTTGTAGTAATTGAACTACTCGTTATCATTAATTTATCTATTTAACGTGTATGAAATACAGAAATTTAGCAGGCCAAATATGGGAAAAAAACATGGTTCCAATTTACAGGAATTTAAATACAAAGATGTAAAATACATACTTTGAAGGAATATACCTGCCACAGCATGTTGGCCTTAGAACCACCTTAGTGGGATCTCTTTTCTGTTCAACATCAGTACTTGAACCAAATGTTGAAGATAACGGTAACGACTCCCATGTTTGACTATCAGGGATACAAAAGAAAGCCTCATGGACCAAGCTACACCCATCCACAGAGCACTTTCGCCAGTCGAATTGATTTTTTGATAGATGATTAAGCGTGGGAGATAAATTCCGTGCCCAGGTTCCACAACCTACATGTGAGACCATGATCATACCCATATTCTCAGTCAATTCAAGGCTCAGAGCATCATTGTAATCATGCCTCCAATTTGGACAACCCATAACACCTATAGCAGTATTTCCTTGCACAACAAGAGCCAAACCAACCTACAATAAGATGCTTCAATGAGACCAAATAGGGATAATAATTATGCTTTTCGTCCATTCCTATGTTTTTTATATTCTGAAATAATGATTCATGTAAATAAAATCAGTTTTTGTGCACGACGTTGAGAAAGAAAAATATAAGATGATATAGAAAATGGTATTGACTATTGAGATCTACAACAAAACAGTTCAAGTACATTTAGCCAAATATAAGCTTCACCTTTTTCTACATGGAAATAGAGACCAAGTAGGTGCATGAGATAGATGGAGGCAACTAGGAGGAAGTAAAGTTCAGGCACTAGGAGGCCCCGGAAAGGTTTCTCACAATGAAAATGAAGACAGAATACAAGACACAAAAATTCATTAATAGAGTATAGAAAGATGAGATGAAAATTATAGAAATTCAGTACATTCAAAAAAACTTTTAAATATTTGGGATCATTGTTAAAGTTTGATCGAGGAATTAATTGCAATGTTTTACATTTGATACATGCAAATTCTTTGTAATTAGGTGTTTGGACTATAATTTATGTGATTTTTACACTTGTACCTTCCGAATTTACTAATAAGACTCCAGTCCCTACTTATGTCATAATTACATGACGGCCTCTACAAAACCTCTCTACTAACGATTGTGCCCCTGGTGTTACCTTTAAATCAGTCAAACCGCTAAATGTAGCAATGAAAGGGTTAAAATGAAAAAAAAATACAGAACACTTGTCCTGCTTCCCCTCTTCTTCTAATTCTTTTTTTGTTGTAGAAATTCAGATTTCTTGCCCTCAGATGCTATCCATCACCACCTATGTTTCATAGAAATAATAAATCCATATCATTCCATTTTTTTCTAATTACACAACGATTAAATTTTCCATAGACTTGGGTAGCATAAACATACACAACCCAAGGAAACGAAAAAGGGAACTCTTTTCCCACGAAAGAACCATATTATCTCGCGATAATTTTGTAGCACACAATCTAAGTGAGCAAGACATGTATCAAAACTGGCAAATAGACCATAAAATAATCCATGAACACCTCGAGAAACTCCCCAATCATATTCGTGAATATAGCAAGCATACACGTTTTGAATATAGCGAGAGCATTACACAATCTAAATGGCATACGTTCAAAAGCATATGTGCCAAACGCATGGCCTCAAATTTCAGCGAAATTCGGTCGAATTTCTGTCGAATATCGATATCAGTCGAAATCGAAATTCGACCGAAATGACCGAAATGACCGAAATATGGGGGTCCTAATACAAAAAATGACCGAAATTTCGGTCGAAATTCCACCGAAATTCCATCGAAATTCTGTTTCGGTCAGTACCGAAATGGTGACCGAAACCGACATTTAGGGCCTTGGCCAAACGAACAAGTGAAGGTGGTCTTCTTTTGGTCTTCAGGGGCGATAGTAACATGGTTATACCCAGAGTATCCATCCTGGAAACAGTAAAACCACTTCCCCCCTAGTCTTTCAATGATCTAGTCAATAAAAGGCAAGGGGAAGTGGTCTTTCGTCACTGAATTCAGGCGCGGGTAATATTCGGAGACATGCCATGAAGTAGGTACTCAGATCAAAACTTCGTCTCCTTTATCATTGACAGCCATTTGCATTCATGTCTTCTTATATATTGACCATCTTGGAACTGGAGGTGGGTATACTGCTCAAACCAAAAGGAGCACGAGCATACTTACTCATATTAATCCTTACGTTTGAAACTTCACCAAATAAATCCAAGGCCGTCAAGCACAGTTCCAATGGTCGATCGACTGAACTGAATAGTCAATCTGACTGTGAGGTGCGAGGAAGTAGTAGACTAATCAATATTGGATCTATTCAGTCCGACTGAATAGAAAGTTCAATTTTTTGGTTGAGTGGTCGACTACACAACAGACTATCAGTTGACTCCTAAAAAAATTATTTATTCTTTTTTTTATTTTCAAGGGTTTTAATCGTGGCATTCGTCCCACTAGGACCTAGACACTCGGCAATTCAAACGTAATGCAATCCCACATTCGAAGCACGCGAAGAAAGCTAGAAGCATAGCATAAATAGAACAGTAGAAAAGGCAGTAAACTTTTTCCATTAACACTCATGTATCCATGTCCACAAAAAGCCACATACATGTATCATTGTAATGTTCATACACATAGATATACATCTCTCAAAAGGTACAAGTAAAAACAGTAGCAAAAACTACAAAAGTTTACATACCCAAAAATAATAACAATGGCAGCAAAAGAATTGAACCACCCAAACCGCTCATTGATGCATCTGCTCCTGAGAACTTGCTGGATTCACGAAAGTAGGTATGTTGTGAGCAAAGTTGTCCAGTACAGTGCTAAATAACAAACCAAGAAGGAAATACTAGAAGTAGGAAAGTGTACAAAAGTAAGTAACCGTGTAAAGACAGACCACATTGAATTTGAAACTGACCAGAATCCTTGAGCCCTATCTGTATCCTTATCATATCCTTGCTTTTTGTTATACCAGCATTGATCCAAATCATGAAAACCCACACTTTAATTTCCCACTCTGTACCATGTGCCAAGTCAAAAGCTCACACTTTACCGTGTGACAATCCTCACCATTGGTTTGTAACCGACTCCTATAAAGTCTAGTCCTGAAACCGTCCTGAAACAATCCTGAAACTTCTACTTCAACTTCAAGTAAACCACAACTCCCGGCACTCTTCGCTTAAAACTAACACTCAGATGCTAATCAATGTGGCCTACACCAACCAGTACCTAAGTACCAACCTTAAGTGAAAGAAGTGAACATACGGTAGGCTATGGTGACACAGGGAGGACATCAGATCGTTCTTTATCTGGGTTTAGTAGAACATACAGTAGGGATTCAAATCATATGATTCATATCAACAACTTGGACATCTATAATGACAACCATCAATCCCTTTTTGATAAATTTATAGCCAATGATTTCCTTTTGACTAAGTAGAAATTTAGTAGAAAGGTTTATGGCATTGACATATCCATTTTTTTCATGTTCCTATCTTCATAATATCATCATATATTACATTGTTATATATTATATGTTTGTCATATTATATTATTTCACCAATATATATTTATTATACATTTTATAATTATTTTTCTATACAAAATGAGGCTTACGCCTCGAGGCTACGCCTCGTCTCGCTTTCAGGGAAAACACCTCGTTTCGCCGTTCATTTTTTCAAACTTTGCTTCGCACCGCACATCTATAAACTAAGACTGACATCGAGAAAAAAAATCACATCGGTACGCCATGTAGCATGTCTCCATACTTACGACCTGTCGAGATCGCAGGTCAACTAAGCTTCTACCCAGGGCCCCAAGGGTGCATGCCCCTCCCTAGTCCCTTGGTGGCGCTACTCCAAGCTACCCTTATGCCACTGAAAGTCAGACATTGTGCCATGAAACTGGAACTACAGCGAGAAACTCAATCGCTAGTCCCAAAGCCAAAACTCATATATGAAGGAGTATGTAATGATGGTCAAGCTCATCTTCATTGGACCTCACCGAATCCATTACCATCCTTTATTCTCAATTTAAGGTTAAACCAGATCTATTTCACTTGATTACCTGTTTATTCCATAATCCAGACATTTAACATATATATTAATGTTTTATAAGGTCTATATCATTTTCATAATCAAAATCTATAACTTTTAAGTCAAAATGGGTCCACAGTCCCAGAATGATCGATCATCTAACTTTAATGATCGATTAGTATTGATCAATCATAAAGTTGGCATGACCTATCATTTGGGACAAATGATCGATCAGCCAAATGGCATGATCGAATCAGGCACGATCGATCATATAAAAATTATCATGTTCCGGATAACATCCACATCAAGAATATCTATTCGGATCGTGCATGCAAGTCACGGATTGGCTAGGAAATCTGAAAATGTGATGTGATAAGTTACCGTTGCATCCAAAACTGCGATGAAACGTGATAAAAACCCTGGCAATAGGTAGCTCATAACCCCGATAACCTATCTGTATAAAAACATCGCGAATCTGGCAGCAAACGGAGAGGAGAAAACCGTACCTCAGGGTCGTCCCCCTGACACTCATTAGTTCGGAATGCTTGTTCCGCGATGTTCCGCGTATTTCTACGCCTACCACGCAACTCCACGCTTTGAGATCTTCGTGTCGGAGCCTTCAGATCTTCAATCGACCGTCGAAAATCCTCTCCGATGGTGGAGCTCTGACGAAAGAGGGCGAGTTTTGACAGGGCTAAATGATCTAGTTAGTCAAACCACTTGAGCTCACCCCTTTAAATAAGTCTGAGCCTAATCAGATCTGGATCCGGGTCCGAAGCCGTAAACCGATTGTATTCTCCAATTTCGATGTTCTTAGACTTGTTGGAAAGGTCTCGACGAGTATTACAAGATAGATTAATCATTTGTCTCATTTGGACACTAGATCAGGTTTGAAACTAAAATTAGTGACTTCTATAATTAGAGATCTTACATTATAAAAACTTCAAAGAAAGTATCATCCTCGAGACTTAGATGTATCTTATAACCAGAACCTGACCCCTGTGTCCCAACCTCGTCACGCTGAACCCATAAAAATTTCAAAGGTGAAATCCATAAAAATCTCAAAAGAATTAAACTAGGGTTTTGAATGTTACATGAGAAAAGATGAGGGTATTTTCTCTCATATCAACCCTCAAGCTCTTATATCGCCTTCTCGACATCCTGATTGCGCCACAAGATCTTAACTAAATGTACCTCTTTCCGCACAAGCCTCTTGACCGTATGGTCTAGTAACAGAACTGGTCCTCTGGGAAAGAAAGATTGGGCCACACCGTCAAGTCCTCATAGCTGATTATATGCCCGGGATCTCAGACATACTTCCACAAATTCGATACATGAAATGTGTCGTATATGCACTCTAGACGGTGGAAGGGCCACTCTATAAGACACCTTCTCAAATCTAGCCAAAATCTCAAATAAACCCATAAGCTGTTGGGCCAACTTGCCTTTAACATCGAACCTCTGCACTCCCTTCATCGAGGATACTCATAAGAACACAAAATCCCTTTCTGCGATGATGAGGGGTACTTAGGCATATAGAGTTGGTTGTAAATTATGCTTAAGGTGTGTATGTAGAATACGATAACTAAAACTCAAGGTCTCGATGTCTCTGGTCGGCGTAGCTCTTCTGACAGCTCTGAGCTGTCAGCAACCTCTTCCTAGTAGTCTCTACCACTCTAGGTGTCTCCTCAATGATCTATGGAGTGTACAAGGTGTTGTCATCCACCTGTTGTCATCACAAGGGAGTGGTGCATCTCCTCCCATACAAGGCCCCAAAAGGTGCCTTGCTGATAGTGGTGTGGTAGCTGTTGTTGTACGTGAACTCAATAAGGGGAAGGTGATCCTTCCAAAATCCCTTTCAATCAACAACAGAAGCCCATAGCAAATCCTCCAATATCTGAGTAGTCCACTCAGATTGCTCATCTGTCTGTAGATGGTAAGTTGAACTAAGACGTAGCTCTGTCCTCAGGGTTCTCATGAACTCTTCCCAGTAATGTGAAGTAAACCGTGAATCTATGTCAGATACCACCTCCTTGGGTATCCCGTGCAAACGGTTGACATGTTGAATGTATAATCTGGCTAGCTCAACTTGAGTATATGTCATGTTGACTGCGATATAAAGGGATGACTTGGTCACCCGATCAATGATCACTCAAATCATGTCATGTCGCATGGGGTATGCGGCAATGATGTGACAAAATTCATGGAAATGCCCTCTCATTTCCACATCAGAATGGGAAGAGGTTGTAGTAAACCTGGTGGTCTCTGGTCATATGCCTTCACCATCTGACAGGTGAGGCACCAATTGACATGCTCTGGTATATCTTTGTTCATTCCCCCCCCCCCCACCAAAAATATTGGTGGAGCTCCATGTACATATTGGTGCTACATGGATGAATAGAGAGTCTTGAAATATGCGCCTCATACAGAATGTCTTTTTTTTACGCTCCTCATACAGAATGTCTCTCCTCAGTTCATCGTCGTCATGGACATAAACACAATCTTCCTTCCATGGAATGGACTCTATGACTTGAAAACCATCAAACTCATCCTTAAGGCAAAGATGAACAAGTCCTACAATTTCTAATATGCTCGATGCCCCTGGACAATCTTGTCCCACAAGCTATTGTACTTCGTTGGTACAATCACTGTGTCAAACGTGCTATCAAATGGATGTCACTCGTTGTTGGAAGAAATGAGTGTGTTATTATTTCTGAGAACCCTAGGCTCTCTTATATAGAGGATAGACCTATGGGTAAATTGCATAAGGTGGAAACAGAGAAATAAAAATAAAGAAAAGATACATATAAAATATAGAAATATGTAAATATCTCTACACTCCCCCTCAAGATTGAGCATAGATGCCAATCATGCTCAGCTTGGACGAACACTTCTGGAATGGTCCTCTGAGCAATGCCTTGGTAAAGATGTCTGTTGTTTGCTCTCCTGAACTAACATAAGAAGTAGAAATTAATCCCTTCTGAATCATATCTCTCGTGTAATGGCAATCTACCTCAATATGTTCCGTCCTCTCATGGAACGCAGGATTGTTTGCAATAAATAAGGCAGCCTGATTATCACATTGTAACTGCATGGGTTGAGAAACATCTATATGCAAATCCGCTAATACTGCTCGAACCCACATCACCTCTGTACTTGCTTGCGCCATAAACCTATATTCAGATTCGGCACTTGATCTTGCCAAAACTGTTTGTTTCTTGCTTCTCCACGAAACAAGAGAGCTGCCGACAAATACTGCAAACCCCGAAGTCGATTTTCTATCCTTATGACAACCTGCATAGTCTGCATCAGCACACGCGGATACAGAGAGAGTATCTCCTTTCTTGAAAAGTAATCCTGCACCTGGAGAAGATTTAAGATATCTCGGTATCATGTATATAGCATCCATATGTACTTGTCGAGGTTGCTCCATGAACTGACTCACTCGACTCACAGCAAAAGAGATATCCGACCTGGTAATAGTAACATAGAGGAGCTTTCCCACCATCTCTCTATATCTCATCTTATCAACTTCATCTATATCATCACCGTATAACTTCATGCTAGGTCCATAGGAGTAGTGGAAGGTCGACACCCAATCATGCATGTCTCAACAACCATGTCTGTAACATACTTTCTTTGGGTCATCACAAGACCCTACGCATTCCTAGCAAATTCCAACCCTAAGAAATACCTTAGGGTACCCAAATCCTTAGTCATAAACCGATTGCCCAGAAATTCTTTTGCCATCTTGATTCCCTGCTCATCATCTCCTGTTAAAACTATGTCACTAACATAGACCATGATAACAATTGTACCTCTACGTGTTCTCTGCACAAATAGAGAATGATCTGCATTTGATCTCTCGAACCCCTGTCGTTCGATCAAATCTGATAGCTTTTGAAACCATGCCCTTGGACTTTGTTTAAGGCCATATATTGTCTTATGGAGTCTACAAACTTGTGGACACTCCCCCTCAGCAGCAAACCCCGGAGGCTGCTGCATGTAGACCATCTTATGTAGATCTCCATACAAGAATGCATTTTTAACATCAAGTTGAAATAAAGACCAGTCATGTACCACAGCAACAGAAAGAAGAACACATAACGTGGAGTGTCGAGCAACATGAGAGAATGTGTCCATATAATCGACACCATAGGTCTATGTAAAACCACGAGCCACCAATCTTGCCTTGTAACGATCAAGATTCCCATTTGCATAATATTTAACAGTGAACACCCATTTGCAACTGACAATAGATGCGCCAGGAGGAGCAGACACCAAACTCCAGGTACCACGTGATTGCAAGGCAGCCATCTCTTCCTCCATAGCAAGACGCCAGCAACTATCTTTCAAGGCCTCCTGGTAAGTCCGTGGAATTTCCACGGCTGATAGAACAACTGCAAATCTCTGAAACTCTCCCGTCAAACGATGGAAAGAGACCTGGGAAGCAAGTCGGTAGGATGCACATATACGCTTTTGCTTCCTAATGGCAATGGGTAAGTCCAGGTAATCGGGAACCTCATCCTGCATTGATCCCTGTACAGAAACATCTCCAGACCCATCGTTAGAACCATGTTATCAGAACAAACCTAGGACATGCTGGATGACGGGCGACCATGAGCAGAAGCTGATCGACGGGTATAGAATTTTGGTAATGGTGGAACAACGGTCACAGGTGGCTGTGTAGACGAAGGTAGTGGAAGTGGTGGAGGTGGTGGTATGACAGGCAGAGGAGACAACTGACTCGTAGGAGGAGGTGGCATGTAGATAGAAGTATCAGATTCTGAAGAAGTCAACCTGTCACCTGTAGGAGACAAAAACATCACGGATTGAAAGAATGTGACATCAACACTGATAAAGTATTTTCTGTGTAATAGATCATAACACCGATATCCCTTCTGAGTCCTGGAGTACCCCACAAACACACATTTGACAGCCCTAGGAGAGAGCTTGTCAAGACCTCGAGTCAGTTGGTGGACAAACGCGACAGAGCCAAAGAAACGAGGAGTAAGAGAGAACAACTCCTTCTCAGGAAATGCTAAAGAGAAAGGAATTTTCTTACCCAAAACAGACGAGGGCATGTGATTTACCATATAGCAGGTCATAAGAACTGCATCACCCCAAAACGAATGTGGAGCATGACTCTGAATAAGTAGGGTTCGAGTAATATCAAGAGATGACGATGTTTCCTCTCTGCAACACCGTTCTGTTGTGAAGTGTAGGCACATGATGTTTGATGAATTATACCACGGGAAGAAAAGGACAATGAAAGTGCACGAGTACAAAATTCCAAAGCATTGTCAGTCCTCACAATTTTCACAGAAGAAGAGAAAACATTCTGCACTTCATTGATAAATGTTTGAATCACATCTCCCGCTTCATATTTATTCTTCAATAGAAACACCCAAAACAAATGAGACAAATCATCTGCTGCAACAAGATAAAACATGTGCCCCTGGTGATCAGGGACGCGACTTGGACCCCAGATATCGATATGAACTAACTCAAAAAAGGCGCTACTGCTCCCACTCTGACGACTAGGAAAAGCGGACCAATGATGCTTTCCCAACTGACATGCTTCACACTGGAAGGACGATCCCGGAGAAATCTACGGCAAAATACGACACATCTTCTGAAGAGGGAGGTAGCCAAAGCGAAGATGCCATGTATATGGAGATACTGGTCCAATGGAATGGAGAGATGCGCCTACATAGGGAGTGCGGACCAGACGATAAAGACCACCCTGCTCACGGTCACAGCCAATCACTCTGCTCGTAAGAATGTCCTGAAAAACAAGAGACGATGGGTCAAAAATAGCTCGACAGATCAAATCCTTCGTAATATGATTAATGGAAAATAAATTCATAGAGAAGTCAAGAGCATATAACACATTCCTGCAGTCGCATGGAAGGCGACAAACTAATTTCCCCTTTTCCTGTGATCGGGGAATGGGTCCCATCGGCTATCACCACGGTCCGCCTTGGAGGAATCTGTCTATATGCAGTACGCTGATCTTTGTCTCCACATAGGTGATGTGTCGCTCCTGAGTCCATAATCCATTCTGTACTCGTAGACCCATCACAAGAGGTAAGAGCATAAGGACTACCTGAGGTACTGGCTGTAGCGGATGTACTGGCAGAAGCAGAAGCTGCCACATCTGAATGGCCTCCTGGAGCAGTGTCAGGAGGCATGATGTTCCTCAGTCTGGCTACAAGATCATCGAATCTCTGATCCAAGGAAGAAGGTGCGGGAGACTCAACTTGCTCTGCTACCCGTGCCGATGTTGGGAAACCATACTTAGAATAACATGTATCCTCGGAGTGACCAGGTTGGTAACAATAAGTGCATAGTTGACGAATCCGACCCCCCCGATCACGGGGTCCACGTCCACGAAAAGTAGATGAACCGACTCTTTCCCTGGAGGCGACCATTGCAGAGGGCGTCTGACTAGTAGTAGAGCTCGAGACAGTGATCCGACTAAGTCATCGGAAAGCTTCCTCCATAGGAGGAATAGTAGCATCTGCGAGGATCTGAGAGCGAGCAGCGTCATACTCTGGATCTAGTGCAGCAAGGAATACACCAACCATGGTAGCATTCACATACGTCTTTTGTTGCTCAGGCGTAGCCGTCAAAGGCATGAAGCTATGGAGCTTCTAGAACATCCCTCGTAGGGATGTATACAGTGAGTGGAGAGGTCGTCCATTTTGCTTGACTATAAAAATATCATGCTGCAGTTGAAGAATCTTGGTCTCATTTCGTGCCTTCGAATATGTCACCGCAAGTATATCCCGCATCGCCTTCGTTGTGGGCTGATGCAGCACATCATTGGCGATCTCTATCGTCAATGTCTCGGACAACCAAACTTTGGCATACACGTCGTATGCCTCCCACGAGGCATGAATCCATGTTTTCTCCATCGGCTCTTCATCGGTAAGGATATGTTTCTTACCGTTAGACTTCATAAGGCTCATGAACTGCATCGCCCAGAGCTCATAGTTCGTCCCATCCATCTTGACAATCGATGTCGGACCTCTGAAGGCACCTGTGGCAGGTACGTCGACTTTGTTGTCTGACATGATGCCGGATGAAGATCACATGGTATGTAGACCAATAGAGAGACGTCTACAATGACATGTGGGGATTTGATTGCATATGTAGACTTATGCAATCAAATCCATTAACTTAGGCATACGAAGAAGAGGATGTGGTGGATGCAAGGGTCGATGGCACCGGAAAAACCAGCAACTGTGGTTTAGCGGGCCGGAGAGGCGGCACCGAGAGTGGGCGGCGTCGGTGGTGTGCCGGAGAGACCCGCAACTGCGGTGTAACGGGTTAGAGAGGCGACGCACCTGGGAAGGTGGCGGCGGCGCCGAGACAAGGGAAGGAGGTGGCTGGTAGCGATGCCAAGAGAGGAGGGGGGGTTGGCAGGTAGGGATTAGGGTTAGGGTATACGAGCTCCGGTCTAAGACCACCGCTCTGATACCATATTGGAAGAAATGAGTGCGTTGTTATTTCTGAGAACCCTAGGCTCTCTTATATAGAGGAGAGACCTATGGGTAAATTACATAAGTTGGAAATAGAGAAATAAAAATAAAGAAAAGATACATATAGAATATAGAAATATGTAAATGTCTCTACACTCACTAAGCATAGTAAGGACATCCCAAGTCTGAACCAAGTTATTGATCTTATCGTGTGTGTGTGCCCGCCTACTCAAGGCATCTGCTACCACATTTTCCTTACCATGATGGTAAGAGATAGTGCAATCGTAATCCTTCAGCAGCTCCAACCATCATCTTTGCCTCATGTTCAGCTCCTGTTGGTCAAAGATGTACTTGAGACTCCTGTGATTAGTGAAAATCTTGAATGTCACCCCCATATAGATAGTGGCACCGTATCTTTGGTGTGAAGACTATAGCCGCCAACTCCAAGTCATGAGTGGAGTAGTTGCGCCCGTGGCTCTTCAGTTGCCAAGATGCATAAGCTATGACCTACGTGGGGTTGGGGGAAGAGAGGGAAGAGGAGATCGGTTGAGGAGCCAAGGCGGGAGCAGGGTCGGGCACAAGGGGAGCGTTGTGATGCTGTGGTGGAGAGGTCACGGTCACCCATTGGAAAACCAAGCTTTTTTAGCTTGCTTGATAGGAGTTTTCGTAGAAAGTTTGGGCAGTGTACCGCCCCGCGGGAAGGCCAAAACTATTTCCTCATGAAGGTGCTATCATGGAATATCAGAGGCCTAGGTCGTCCCGAGAAATGATTGGGGGTCAAGAACCTCATAGGGGATAGGGGATACTCAGGCGGATATTGTGCTCTTGCAAGAAACGAAGGTTTCGAGGTCTGGTGGGGAGGCATGGCGAGAAGTGGGAGGTGGCTCTACATTTGATATCAGAAGTCGAGGCACAGGGAGCGATTGGCGGGCTCCTAACCGGGTGGAAGAGGAATGAGTTTGAGAAGCTGGCAGAGAGGATATCCTTGTTTTCTCTCTCAGTGCATCTGAAGCGGAAGGCGGACGGGGTCATTTTTACGGTGACCAATATATACAGACCCACGGGTTCAATGCCAGGCTCTTTCACAACGGATCTTTCTAAGGTGGGGGCAGCCAGAGAGGAAGGCATATGGCTCATTTGAGGAGATCTAAATGTGACCTTGCTACCAGAGGACAGACCTACGAGAGGGGTTGGATGTGATACGGGATCGGAAGACTTCAGGAACCAGGATCACGCTTTGGAGCTCACAGTTGTAGATGCGGCACGATGTGCCTACACTTGGCAGAATGTGAGGTCGAGATCTCGGCTGGATAGATTTCTTCTCTCGCCTGATGGGATGGAGTTTTTTCCCCTTTCTCGGGCATGGGCATTACCTCGAGCTCATTCTGATCACACGTCGATTCTCTGGTCTTTAGAGGCGCAGAAGCAGCCTAGATCCTTCTTCAGGTTCGAGCGTACGTAGCTGCTGGGAGAGGGGTTCAAGAAAGAGGTGCTCTCGCATTGGAGGGGTGGCAGGTGGAGGGTTCGACATTGGCTTGTCTAGCTGCCAAGCTGATGTTGTTGAAGAATTCTTGCTTGATTTCGGACGAGTGAGGGTACGACGAAGAGAGCGGAGAAGCGAGGCTCAGCAAGGAGTGGTCCGTCTGGATGGGTTGGATGACCAAAGGGACCTTGACCAGGATGAAGTGTTGGAACGGGCAAGGCTGCTAGACGTATTGCTTTTGGAGGACAGGAACGAGGAAGTGGAATGGAGGCAGAAATGGTTGCAGGAAGGTGATGCGAACACCAAATTTTTCCATTCAATGGATTCCGGCAAAAGAAGGAGGAATTTCATTCAGAGCCTTGAGGTAAGGGGGAAAGGGTGGGGGGATGCTTAACTTGGGTGAGCTCTCAGGGAGCATTTTGTGGATATGTCGAGGAGGAAGCAAGTTGAGGGGTGGGGATAGCGTGGAGCAAAGGTCGAGGCTTTGTCGGAGGCACAGGCACTTGGACTTGAAGCGTCATTTGCAGAGGAGGTGAAGAGTGCGATAAGGGACCTGAACGCGGATGGGGCCCCAGGATCGGGCGGGTCTTCGATGTTATTCTATAGGGAATTTTGGGACCTGTTGAAGGAAGAGATTCTGGCCTTAATCAATGAGTTCATGGATGGGAATAGGGGGTTCGAGAAGGTTAATCTGTCATTGCTCTTCCTCCTTCTCAATAAGGAGCACCTGATACGAATGGGGGATTGTAGACCGATTGCATTGTCCAATGCAATCTATCTGATCGTGGCCAAGGTGTTGGCGAATAGACTGAGGCGGGTGCTTGATGATGTAATTCTATAGAATCAGACTGCATTTATCCCTGGTCGACAGCCGACGGATGGGCTAGTTATGACGTCTGAGATATGCCTCGAATGGAGACGGGAAAACAAGAAAGGCTTGATGTGGAAGATTGATTATGAGAAAGCATATGACTGCGTGCACTGGAGTTTCTTATGGGCATCGCTACAACGTCGTAGCTTCACTGACCTCTGGATAGCTTGGATGAAGAGATGTATCACGACCTCATTGTGAATGGGAGGTCAGAATGGGTTTTTTTTCAATCGCAGAGGGGTGTACGACAAGGATGCCCTTTAGCGTCGATGCTTTTTGTTTTGGTAGAGGACGTTTTAGCAGTGATGTTGAGGAGAGTGATCGACGATGGGTGGTGTGAAGGCTTCCGCGTAGGTTCCATTTCAGTTCCGCTACTACATTATGTAGACGACACGATGATTTTCCTGGGCGGTGCACAGAAGGGTGAGGCAGCTGGTGGATATTTTCAGCAGTATCTTTGATTTCCATATCAATAGAAATAAGTCAGTGGTGATTCAGATTGGGATGGACGAGACTGAGAATAGCAGAAGGGCAGGGTTACTGGGTTGCCCTTTGGGTGAGTTATCCATCTCTTACCTAGGTCTTCCCCTAGTGGTGGCCAGGCCAAGAAAAGTGGATTGGGGCATGGTCCTCAGGAGATTTGAGCAGAGACTGGCAGGATGGAAGGCGGATACTCTCTCTAAGGGTGGGATGCTGGTTCTCTTGAAGCATGTACTCTCGGCAATTCTGATCTTCTTCTTTTCAACAATGTTGATGCCGACAGGTTTTAGAAAAAAGACTGAGGTAATGATGTGAAGTTTTTTTTGGTCAGATGGGAAGCAGCATAGACCTGGCATACATCTGGTGGGATGGGAGGAGCTCACGAAGCCGAGAAGTGACGGAGGGATTGGGAGTTCGAGATGTGAACTGCATGAATAAGGCATTTTTGGTTAAGTGAGTGGGTCAGATTTGGGGTAATACGGATAAATTGGCTACCAAACTGTTACACACCAATTATGGCATCAAGGGCTCTCTGGAGGCAGGAAGAACACGGTTCGAATCTTCCTTATGGAGCGGTGTTCGAGACATTTTACCCCAACTGAGGCCGAGATTGATACCGGAGATGGGGCCGAGGAAGACTTTCGGTTCTGGCAGGACAACTGGACGGGGGATGGGGTACTCAACAGAAGGTTCCCAAGGCTATTTGCTTTGGCGGCAACTAAGGGGTGTTCTGTAACAGATGTTGGTGTGTTTATTCGTGGGTCCCTCAATTTTTGACTGATCTTTCGGACCAATGAATGGAGGAGTTGATTAGATTGCAGTCTGAGTTGCCCTCTCCTGGTTGTATATCTCAGGGAAGGGATCATTTCGTTTAGGAGGGGGACAGATTTTCGATGAAGAGGGCACACTCACTGTTCGAGGGAGCACAGATGACCTGTACCCAGACCTGAAGCAAAATATGAAGATAATTTGGACAAGTAAGATTCCATGCAGAGTAAAGGTCTTCATGCGGTGCCTTAGAAGGGATAGACTGTGTGACATAGAAAGAAGGGGCAGACTGTTGGACATTCTGGATACAGCGTGATAGATGTGGCGCACAGACGGAGGATGCGCAGCGAAACATTGTTTTTCACTTGTCCTTTGTCGGAGCAAGTTTGGAAGGACGTTGGGGCATCGTGGGTTTTGCGCGGTGGATCGGTCGAATTCTGAACGTCAGTAAGGTCGGTGGAGGGAAACTCGACAGACGACTGTGCACTGTCGTTTGCAGCTCTTTGGGTCATATGGAAAGGAAGAAATGATCTAAGTTTCAAAAATCAGAGGTTTTAATCAGAAAATGTAATCGCTTATTGTCTTTCCCTTTACCGCATCTGGTCCTCAAGATAATGTATGCTTCTTTCCTTTTTTAATATAAAGGCTTTGCGTGGTGATTCCCAACTCGGGATATCACCCTCTTTGTACTCAAAAAAAGCTATGACCTATCCTCGTTGCATCAGTACGACATCCAAACCTTCCTTAGAAGCATCGGTATAAAACGTGAAATCTAAGGTTCTGAAAGTATTTATCTCTTGGTCTTTATTTATATTTGTTTATTTTCCAGTCTATCTTATGTAATTTTCCCATAGAGCTTTTCTCCTATATAAGAGAGCTCTAGGGCCTTGTGAAATACAACTTTCATTTTCCCTTTCACATGGCATCAAAGCGACGGTCCTAGACTGGAGCCCGTGCCATAGAGCCCTACCCCCAACCAAAAACCCTAGCGTGTGTCGCCCCACGCCGCATGCGCATCGTCGTGCACCACCCGCGCCCTTCCTCTTGTGTCGCACCAGGTGCAGCCTGCCTGTGTGTCATCGCCCATAAAGGCCGTGGTCCCTACCCTTGTGTCGTCGCTGTCTGTAGGGTTCCTACACCGTGTTCTTGGGTGCTTAGGGTGTGACGTGATTATCTAAAACACCCTAGTTACCTAAAAGAACCTCCAAAAGAATGAAAGAGGTTGTGTTATGAGTCTACACTCACAACCATCTTCGTGTATGTTAGTGTAGGCGCAGGTCTTTCTTGTTGTTGATCCAGTCTTGGAGATAGTTGTCATCATGTCTGAAAACAAAGCGGAAGTTCCATCCCTGGATGCAGAAAAGAGGAGCATTTGGCTTCGGGAGGGGGATGCGAATACTTCTTTCTTCCATCGTATTGCTAGTGGAAGACGAAGATCCAACGCCTTGCATTCCATCGTCGTCGATGGGGTCAGGCTGGAAGGGAATAAAGTCATGGGCAAAGCTGTCGCGAATCACTTCAGGGACGCGTCTGCTGCTACACTCCCGCGGAGGTGGAAATGGTTGGGCCGGAATACTAGGACGTTGGAGATGCCTTCCTGCGATGCTCTTCTCCGTGATGTTACTTTGGAGGAAGTAAAGGACGTCGTGTGGGGATTGAACGGCGATGCAGCGCCTGGCCCCGATGGTTTCCTGGTCTCATTTTACAAAGACTTTTGGGATCTCGTTGGTCAAGAGGTGCTTAATGATGCGGAACGAATTCGGCGACGGCGAATAAAATAATATTTTTTTGGGTGGATTTTGGTAGAAGAACGAGAGGGGTTGAGAAGAAGAAGAACTCGTCGGAACGAGGGGTTTGGAGAAGGAGAACCGCGGAGATCGCGTGGAGGGAGAGAGAGATAAGAGAGAGATACGAGATAAAATCTCAAATTTCACTTCATAATTGACTGCCTAGAACAATGGACTACCCTCTCTTTATATAGGAGAGAGGGTTTACAAAGATAGTAAATAAATCAAATTAACAACTAATTTGATCCTAATTGACCTCTAACTACCTTAATTGGACTCTAAATTATTTAATTGACTCGAATTACATTTAAACTCTACGAAATAAACGTTGAGATCACAGGCGATCTCAATTATTTAATTAGACCAATATGACTGCTAAAAACGTAAATAAAATTGATAATTACTTAATTAAATAAATGTGGCCCATAATTTGGGGTCACGCTGCATCAACTCTCCACCGCTTTAAAAAAATTCGTCTCCCGACGAATTGCTTGACGTAGATGCCCGTTGGAGAATTCATCCTCGAACCGTAGCTTCAAATGCCCTCAATTAGGTCTTTTTCAATGTTACGTTTATAGTCCTTTTCAATAGAAGGGCGCCCCTGCAATTTTCGTATCCCTTTGTCTAAGGGTATTTTGGAAGAGGGCTCCTTCCAATGTCCCTCTGAGTAAATAAAGTAGCAAGAGGGGGCTTCTTTGCAATTTCTTCCAATTAATTTCCCCTTCCATGGGTCGTGGGATCCCGTTAACTTCGGTCCACCCGTTAGGGTTCTCTTCACCCACAAAAGGCGGCGGCGAGGCTTTGGGACCCAAGGGCAGCGCCGACCTGTGCGACGTCGCCTGGAGGTCGTGGCTGTGGGCCTGCCCGCGCGGGGTCGAGGGCGATCACGCTGGAGGCGGCGCGCGGTGCGAGGCGGCGCGCGAGAGGTTGAAGGGAAGGGGCGCTGAGGGGCGAAGGGGACTTGTGCACGGGGGTGGGGTATCGGAGGCGGATCTGAGGGCGCTTGGGAGGCGAGGGAAGATGGGGCGAGGCGGTGGGGGCGTTGCGTGGTTGGCGCACGGGAGGGCGTGGGGTGCTGGGCGGGTGGCGATGCGGAACCGGGCCTTAGCGGGGCCGAGTTGAGGCGCGACCGAAGTCGAGGGAGGGTGGGATTTGGAGGGTGGCGGCGGGGCAAGTTGGATCGGGCAGAAGAGGCGCAGGTGGAGAGGGGGAATGAAGATGGCATGGCGATTTGGTGCGGCGCGGGATTTGATCGGGTGGAGGGGGGTGGCGACTGGCGGCGCCGCAGAGGGCCAATCACGCACGGGGAGGCGGGAGGATGCGCCGGAGTGGCGGGAGGGACCGCGGCTGCTGCGGTGGCGGGCTGGATGGCCCAAGGAGCAGTCGTGGGGGCTGGGACTGCCCTCGGGATCGCCGTAGGTGACGGGGACTGATCTGAAAATTCCTGGACAGTCCATGTTTCTTCATTTTTTCCTTCTAAAATGATCTGGACAGCAACCGTTTGGTCTTCTTTCGCGATGTTTTCTTCGTCAAATCTCGCGGTAACGACTTCAACGGGTGGCGGCTTGGATTGGGCGTCGCGGTAGGCCTCAAGGTTGGCCGTGAAGTCCCGAAACATTGATGACATGGATCGGAAGTTGTTCTGCAAATCACGTAATATGCGCTCGGTCTCCTTGTCGTAGGCGTCATTGGCTCGCCTCTTTCGTTCGGATGAACGATGGTGTCGGTGCGGACGCCGGGGCGGATCGTTAGATCGTGAGGACGATCTAAATGCCATGCTCTGATACCAATTGATGCGGAACGAATTCGGCGATGGCGAATAAAATAATATTTTTTTGGGTGGATTTTGGTAGAAGAACGAGAGGGGTTGAGAAGAAGAAGAACTCGTCGAAACGAGGGGTTTGGAGAAGGAGAACCGCGGAGATCGCGTGGAGGGAGAGAGAGATACGAGATAAAATCTCAAATTTCACTTCATAATTGACTGCCTAGAATAATGGACTACCCTCTCTTTATATAGGAGAGAGGGTTTACAAAGATAGTAAATAAATCAAATTAACAACTAATTTGATCCTAATTGACCTCTAACTACCTTAATTGGACTCTAAATTATTTAATTGACTCGAATTACATTTAAACTCTACGAAATAAACGTTGAGATCACAGGCGATCTCAATTATTTAATTAGACCAATATGACTGCTAAAAACGTAAATAAAATTGATAATTACTTAATTAAATAAATGTGGCCCCATAATTTGGGGTCACGCTGCATCACTTAAGGTGGTGTTGGAGTTCTGCCAGGGGAATAGGGGTTTTGACCGTATCAACCGTGCGCTTATCGTATTGCTGCCCAAGTGTTCGGCGCCGTCTTCCATCGGGGATTTTCGTCCTATTGCTATCTCAAACGCCCTTTACTTGATCACGGCTAAGGTCCTTGCCGCTAGATTAGCGGTCGTTCTTGGGAACTTGATTTCACCAGTTCAATCTGCCTTCGTTCCCGGCCGGCAAATTTCTGATTGCATCACCCTTGCATCTGAAATCATCGCGGATTGGCGGAGGAGGGGCGCGAGCGGTGTCCTTTGGAAGGTGGATTTTGCGAAGGCGCACGATAGCCTTGACTGGAGATTTTTGTGGTCGGTGTTGCGGAGGTTGGGCTTCCCGGACCAATGGATTTCTTAGATGAGGCGTTGTGTCACAACGGCTTCATTTTCGATCTTGATTAACGGTAGGCCGGAGGGGGGTTGGATCCAACCTCGTAAAGAGGTGTGTCAGGGTTGCCCCCTTGCACCAATGCTCTTCATCCTTGCGGCGGATGTGTTGGCTGATATGGCATCTAGTGTGGTCAACCATGGCTTCTCCAGAGGCTACTCAAGGGGGGGTGCGGGTGCCGATCATCCAATACGCGGACGATACTCTTTTCCTCATTGAGGGGGGTGTCGAGGAGGCCATCGGCATGGCTACGACGCTAAAGATTTTTACCGAGATGTCTGGTCTGTGCAAAAACAACAACAAATCTATGTTCGTCCCGTTCGGGCATGCGGAGCAGTTTGCAGATGGTTTGGCGGTGGATTTGGCTTCTAGCCGAGTTGCATTGCCTATTGGGTACCTTGGCATGCCTCTGGATCTGGGGAGAACGAGACTCCGTGATTGGTTGAGGGTGGTGGAGAAGGTGGAGATGAGATTGGCGGGGTGGAAAGCTGTTATTCTTTCGAGGGGGGGTAGATTGGTCCTGCTCAAGGCCATCCTTTCTTCCATACCAATTTATTTTCTTGCTAACCGCAATATGCCGAAGGGGATTCGCGAGAGGCTGGAGAAGAGGATGCGTGCGTTTTTGTGGGGTAGCCATATAAATGGGCTTGGAGGGATCCATCTGGTGGGATGGGAGAAGATCACACGCAGAAAGAATTTGGGGGGGGGGGGGCTGGGGGTGAAATCTCTTGAGCAGATGAATGAGGAGCTTTTGCTTAAATGAGGCGCTTTTGATCAGATGGGAAGCAGCAAAGACCTGGCATACATCTGGTGGGATGGGAGGAGCTCACGAAGCCGAGAAGTGACAGAGAGATTGGGAGTTCGAGATGTGAACTGCATGAATAAGGCATTTTTGGTTAAGTGAGTGGGTCATATTTGGGGTGATACGGATAGATTGGCTACCAAACTGTTACACACCAATTATGGCATCAAGGGTCTCTGGAGGCAGGAAGAACACGATTCGAATCTTCCTTATGGAGCGGTGTTCGAGACATTTTACCCCAATTGAGGCCGAGATTGATACCGGAGATGGGGCCGAGGAAGACTTTCAGTTCTGGCAGGACAACTGGACGGGGGATGGGATACTCAACAGAAGGTTCCCAAGGCTATTTGCTTTGGCGGCAACTAAGGGGTGTTCTGTGACAGATGCTGGTGTGTTTGTTCGTGGGTCCCTCAATTTTAGACTGATCTTTCGGACCAATGAATGGAGGAGTTGATTAGATTGCAGTCTGAGTTGCCCTCTCCTAGTTGTATATCTCAGGGAAGGGATCATTTCGTTTGGGAGGGGGACAGATTTTCGATGAAGAGGGCACACTCACTGTTCGAGGGGAGCACAGATGACCTGTACCCAGACCTGAAGCAAAATATGAAGATAATTTGGACAAGTAAGATCCCATGCAGAGTAAAGGTCTTCATGCGGTGCCTTAGAAGGGATAGACTGTGTGACATAGAAAGAAGGGGCAGACTGTTTGACATTCTGGACACAGCGTGATAGATGTGGCGCACAGACGGAGGATGCGCAGCGAAACGTTGTTTTTCACTTGTCCTTTGTCGGAGCAAGTTTGGAAGGACGTTGGGGCATCGTGGGTTTTGCGCGGTGGATCGGTCGAATTCTGAACGTCAGTAAGGTCGGTGGGGGAAACTCGACAGACGACTGTGCACTGTCGTTTGCAGCTCTTTGGGTCATCTGGAAAGGAAGAAATGATCTAAGTTTCAAAAATCAGAGGTTTTAATCAGAAAATGTAATCGCTTATTGTCTTTCCCTTTACCGCATCTGGTCCTCAAGATAATGTATGCTTCTTTCCTTTTTTAATATAAAGGCTTTGCGTGGTGATTCCCAACTCGGGATATCACCCTCTTTGTACTCAAAAAAAGCTATGGTCTATCCTCGTTGCATCAGTACGACATCCAAACCTTCCTTAGAAGCATCGGTATAAAACGTGAAATCTAAGGTACTGAAAGTATTTATGTCTTGGTCTTTATTTATATTTGTTTATTTTCCAGTCTATCTTATGTAATTTTCCCATAGAGCTTTTCTCCTATATAAGAGAGCTCTAGGGCTTTGTGGAATACAACTTTCATTTTCCCTTTCACATGGCATCAAAGTGACGGTCCTAGACTGGAGCCCGTGCCATAGAGCCCTACCCCCAACCAAAAACCCTAGCGTGTGTCGCCCCACGCCGCATGCGCATCGTCGTGCACCACCCGCGCCCTTCCTCTTGTGTCGCACCAAGTGCAGCCTGCCTGTGTGTCGTCGCCCATAAAGGCCGTGGTCCCTACCCTTGTGTCGTCGCTGCCTGTAGGGTTCCTACATCGTGTTCTTGGGTGCTTAGGGTGTGACGTGATTATCTAAAACACCCTAGTTACCCAAAAGAACCTCCAAAAGAATGGAAGAGGTTGTGGTATGAGTCTACACTCACAACCATCTTCGTGTATGTTAGTGTAGGCGCAGGTCTTTCTTGTTGTTGATCCAGTCTTGGAGATAGTTGTCATCATGTCTGAAAACAAAGCGGAAGTTCCATCCCTGGATGCAGAAAAGAGGAGCATTTGGCTTCGGGAGGGGGATGCGAACACTTCTTTCTTCCATCGTATTGCTAGTGGAAGACGAAGATCCAACGCCTTGCACTCCATCGTCGTCGATGGGGTCAGGCTGGAAGGGAATAAAGTAATGGGCAAAGCTGTCGCGAATCACTTCAGGGACGCGTCTGCTGCTACACTCCCGCGGAGGTGGAAATGGTTGGGCCGGAATACTAGGACGCTGGAGATGCCTTCCTGCGATGCTCTTCTCCGTGATGTTACTTTGGAGGAAGTAAAGGACGCCGTGTGGGGATTGAACGGCGATGCAGCGCCTGGCCCCGATGGTTTCCCGGTCTCATTTTACAAAGACTTTTGGGATCTCGTTGGTCAAGAGGTGCTTGAGGTGGTGTTGGAGTTCTGCCAGGGGAATAGGGGTTTTGACCGTATCAACCGTGCGCTTATCGTATTGTTGCCCAAGTGTTCGGCGCCGTCTTCCATCGGGGATTTTCGTCCTATTGCTATCTCAAACGCCCTTTACTTGATCACGGCTAAGGTCCTTGCCGCTAGATTAGCGGTCGTTCTTGGGAACTTGATTTCACCAGTTCAATCTGCCTTCGTTCCCGGCCGGCAAATTTCTGATTGCATCACCCTTGCATCTGAAATCATCACGGATTGGTGGAGGAGGGGCACGAGCGGTGTCCTTTGGAAGGTGGATTTTGCGAAGGCGTACGATAGCCTTGACTGGAGATTTTTGTGGTCGGTGTTGCGGAGGTTGGGCTTCCCGGACCAATGGATTTCTTAGATGAGGCGTTGTGTCACCACGGCTTCATTTTCGATCTTGATTAACGGTAGGCCGGAGGGGGGTTGGATCCAACCTCGTAAAGATGTGCGTCAGGGTTGCCCCCTTGCACCAATGCTCTTCATCCTTGCGGCGGATGTGTTGGCTGATATGGCATCTGGTGTGGTCAACCATGGCTTCTCCAAAGGCTACTCAAGGGGGGTGCGGGTGTCGATCATCCAATACGCGGACGATACTCTTTTCCTCATTGAGGGGGGTGTCGAGGAGGCCATCGACATGGCTACGACACTGGAGATTTTTACCGAGTTGTCTGGTCTGTGCAAAAACAACAACAAATCTATGTTCGTCCCGTTCGGGCATGCGGAGCAGTTTGCAGATGGTTTGGCGGTGGATTTGGCTTCTGGCCGAGTTGCATTGCCTATTGGGTACCTCGGTGTGCCTCTGGCTCTGGGGAGAACGAGACTCCGTGATTGGTTGAGGGTGGTGGAGAAGGTGGAGATGAGATTGGCGGGGTGGAAAGCTGTTATTCTTTCGACGGGGGGTAGATTGGTCCTGCTCAAGGCCGTCCTTTCTTTCATACCAATTTATTTTCTTGTTGACCGCAATATGCCGAAGGGGATTCGCGAGAGGCTGGAGAAGAGGATGCGTGCGTTTTTGTGGGGTAGCCATATAAATGGGCTTGGAGGGATCCATCTGATGGGATGGGAGAAGATCACGCGCAGAAAGAATTTGGGGGGGCTAAGGGTGAAATCTCTTGAGCAATGAGGCGCTTTTGCTTAAATGGGCTAGTAGGGTCTGGGGTCCGGGGGAAGATCTCGTCTGCATGTTGGTTCGTAACATATATGACGTGAAGGGGGTGCCGCAATCGCAGCTAAGTAATCTTGCGGCCATGACGCCCTTCTGGAGGGGCGTGACGAAGACTTTCGTGAAGAACTTAACCCTCTTTAGACCGATCATTGGGAGGAGGGGACACCTTTTCTTTTGGGGTGGATGATTGGTCGGGGGCGGGAGCTCTATGCTCTCGTTTTCCCCGTCTATATACCCTGGCAGAGAAGAAGCTTTGTTCGGTGGCGGATTGCTGGGTGGATGGGACTTGGTGGCCAACCTTCTCCGCTAACTTCTCCGATCAGAGATTTGACGAATTCCTGGAGATGCTTGACGCCATGAGGAATGTGCGGGCTCCTAGCGGGGGAAGAGATCACTAGTGCTAGAAGGAGGGACCATTCTCGGTTCGAGGGGCTTACGGGGCCATCTCCAGACCGCCGCCGGCAAACTCGGAGCTGTTGAGCAGGGATTGTGCTTCTATTTGGGCGCTTAGGCTTCCTAAGAGAATTGGGATCTTCCTGTGGCTTCTCAGGAGGAGGAGGTTGAGGACGCGTGATCGGTGCAACAGGCTCCTGGGCATCATTGCGGACAGATGCATAATTTGTGATAATGCGATTGAATCTGTGGAACATCTCTTTTTTTCTTGCCCCATGGTATCTCAAATATGGCAGGAGGCTGATGTTGCATGTTGCCGCTTCGAGGACTTTCAGGCCTTCTAGAATTCGATCTACACAAATAGGGCGAGATCGAGGAGGGAGCGGCTTTATCCCATGGCTATACTCTGGGCAGTCTGGCGTGGAAGAAATGACTTGTTGTTCTCGGGCCAAAGATTTTATAAAGAGAACGTGGGGATTTTTGCAAAGCGGTTGGTAGAAGACTGGGTGTTGTAGTGTTCCTCTCGGTGCCTGTCGAGTGATGTAGCCTTTTGTCTCTGTTGTAGCTAACTTTTGTTTCATAAATAAATTTTGATGGAGCGGACACCATCGAGTGTTTCCCCCTGCCTTGCAGACTTCAAAAAAAAGAAACTGTGGATCGTGTTATAATGAGATCAGACAAAAATGGTGTGTTTCCAATTATAAGATAAACTTGGTGTGACACATTTAAGGTGGTTCAACACGTGAATGTCAAACAATACCTAGGTTTAAATAGATATACATGGGTAAGAAAAAAAAAGCTTTAAAAATAGGTTGGAGAAAAATAAAGAAATGCCAAGAGAAGATAGTATGAATTATTTAGATCTGAACGCATGTATAACTAACTATAGATGGATCCAATTGGAAGCAATGAATCCATGAAGTGAACCCCACTTAATGTGGGAAAAGACATTGTTTGTTTTGGTTGAAAAGGACTTGGCATTCATTTTACCCCAGGTAAAACCATTTACACTGTTCCACTCAAGACAGTCACGAATTGGATATTGCAGCTCACCTTCCAAGTTACATAACACAAGAAATCACCAGTCTTGAAGCCAAAAAAAACATTAGCATTTTCTTTACCAAAATGCAATTGTCAAAACATCAAATTAATGACAAAATAACTCCGCTTATTCTCATTATAATACCCCAGAATATGAGCCGTGTTTCAAATTTGTAACCAAAGAAATTGTTGTTCAATGAGCAACCAATATTCAATCTCAATTAATTCCATTCTTCTACCAACAATTTTAAAAATTAAATTCAAGAAGATGCCAGATCACTAAGCCGTTCACTGAAGAAACAACCACATCCCCCATAAATGGGATCAGGGGAATAAGCATTTTACTGGCAATCAGGAAGCTTAGAAGAAGAATCACTTGCCAGATTGCTTTAGAAGGCTATTTATTAAAAAAATAGAAATTAACGGAAAAGCTCATCATGTCGAGATGGTTCGACTTCACCGTGTATTTAGGTGCCTAATAAGAATAGTTTTTAGGTGTTAAAAAATCCGATATATGCTTAACCAGGTAATTTTAGGTTGGCCTTTTATCTTCGTATAGAAATAGCATTAGAAATAAGAAGCCATGATAAATGAAATTTATTTTGCCCCAACAACATTACGAGTCGGTTTTGTTTTCCTATTTGCCATGTAATAATAGCATTCTCTCCGCCTCCCTCAATGTGGGAGCATTCTTGTCATCATTGAGTTTTTTCCCTTTGATTTTTTATTAGAATTCCTCGACAACATCCACTAGTATCACTAGGTAAACATGGAAAGAATATTGAAAGAAAAACTCAATAATACTAATGTTAAAGTGAGAATGATTGAAATTCAGATGTGCCTTACAAGTGCTCATGAAAAAGTAAAAGACTGGTTTAGAAAGTACCACATAAAGAGCATCTTTGCCCCTCAAAAACCCTCTGGTTCCATCAATTGGGTCAAGTATCTGTTTTGTATAAAGTATACAGCGTCAAAACCTGGATAAGTTAGCTTAAGATACAATCTTATGTAAATTGACAAGAACATTTACAATGTCAATTGTGTACCATAAAAAAAGAACAGAACGCATCAGAAAGTCTGGAACAGGATAAACTGAGGTCAGCTTCCAGGGAAAAGACCTCACATAAGACAACTCTAGACGTGTGGTTTTTCTAAATGAGAATCTGTAGTGATATAAAACAACAAACCTAGGTCCAACTAAATCAAGAGATTAATGAAAACAAAGAAGTTTTGCCAAAAAGGTCCAAGATATTGCCACGATATCATCCATCGGTGAAATTCAACAAGTTGGAACCATTTGTATCATCACTTTGGAATGATGCCAAATCTTTTTATACACCGCAGGGTAAAAATACATATAATGAAGCACGAATTTCCGCGTGTTGAAGGACAGGTGTTTAGTATAAATTACCTAGCCCATTTTAAGCAAGCTTTTGGTTCAAGCCATTAAATCGATAAGCTTGTACAGTGAACAGAGATAATTATATCTCTCTATCTTTATTTATATTTCCTATTTCTCCAATCTTCGTCTTCTTTATGTAATTTCTCACTATAGCTTTTCTCTTAAATAAGAGAGCTCTAGGGCTACGAGGAATATAACTTTTCATCTCACAACTTTCCACATGGTATCAGAGCGACGGTCCTAGACCGGAGCATGTTCCCTAGAGCCCCGCCCCACCAAAAGCCCTAGCGTGCACCCGTGCCTCCTGCGTTGTGTGGCCACCTGCGCACCCGCACAGTCGAGCCTTGTGGCTAGTCCCGTCGCCCAGACGCGTTGTACAGCATCACTACCTAGCCACCCAACCGTGCCACTCGTGTTGTGCGGCCCTTCCGTGCAGTGTTGCCCGTCATGCCATCCCACGTTGTGCTACCTATCTCACGTCACGCCACTGCGGTCTCGTTCTTGGATTTCTAGGGTGTGACGTGATTATCTAAAACACCATAGTTACCTAAAAAAGGTTTCTCCAAAGAATGGAAGAGATAGTAATATGGATCTACACCCACAACCATCTTCTCGTATGTCAGTATAAGCGCAAGTTCTTCTTATTGATAACCCAGTCTTGGAGATAGTTGTCATCATGACCGATAACAAGGCCGACGTTCCATCCATGGGTGCCTTCAAAGGTCCAGCACCTATAGTCAAGATGGAAGGGACAAACTATGAGTTGTGGGCTATGCAGTTCATGAGTTTAATGCAATGCAATAGTAAGAAGCGCATCCTCACAATGGAGAAGCCAAGTGATAAGAATGGGATAAATGCCTCATGGGAGGCAGATGATGCTTATGCAAGTGGGTGGCTATTTGGGATTGTGTCACCAGGATAGCCAATGATATTCTGAGTCAGCCTACTGCAAATGCTATGTGGGACATTCTCGCTCCTACATACTCTCTGGCGAAGAATGAGTCGAAGATACTGCATCTCTAGCACGATATCTTCACATCGAAGCAGAACGATCGTCCCATTCATACCCTCTACACTTCTTTGAGGGGTATGTCTGAGAAGTTACATGGTTACATTCCCTTAACTGCTACGCCAATGCAACTCAAGGCATACAGAAACTCTGTGATGACTAGGGTCTTTCTAACAGCTCTTGATCCTGAGTACGACGTTGCTCAAGCCCAAATTCTTATTGATGCTACCATACCTCCAATGGAGGAGGCATATCGCATATTGAGTATGCTATCTATATCCTCAGGTGGTACCTTGCAGTCTCATACATCTTCAACTATGGATGCATCTCGTGGTAGGGGAAGCCCTACACCATATCGTGATAGGGGAGGCCCTAGTCGTGGCTGAGAGGGGTGGTTGAACCCGTCAGCCGTGCACCTACTGCCACAGGCCAAGCCATTCTAAGGAAACATGTTATTCTAAGCATGGATTTCCTGCTTCAGCTTGATTTGCAGAACAGATCCAACAGATCGGGAGTCCATCACCGGCGGTTGATCAGTTGACGAACTTGTAGCGTGACTCAGGGAGATCATGCCTACTCCTGGGTCAACCAGCTCTCATTTAGGATCCTCGAAGGTAGTTCTCTCAACATCAGCATCCACATCAGGTATTGCATATGCCTTTACTAGTTGTTACAGGGTACATTTGTCAGAATGGATCATAGATTCAGGAGAATCTCATCATCTCTGTGGTGACTGAGGTCAGTTTAGTGAATTTCGTCCGACTCAGCCTGGACGATCTGTTGTGATAGCAGATGGGACACACTCTCCCATCACTGGTCAGGAGGAGGTGCAGTTGACTCCCGCAATGCGACTTCAAAATGTTCTTTATGCTCCTGAATTTTCTACGAATTTACTATCAATAAGTCAAATCACCAAGGATTTACATTGTCATGTCAAATTTGATCCATCTGTTCTTGTGTTTCATGACATTCTCACGGGTAGGGTGATTGGTTCTAACCGTGAGCAAGGGGGACTCTACAGACTGGTGCAATCTTTGTATGCCGGTGTCTCTTCTCTTCGCATTGGATCTGTTTCTCCCTATATATGGCATCTTCGATTCGATCATCTTCCTCTGTGAATGTTGTGTCACGTTCTTCCTCATATTTCTCCTCGCTCTATCTTTCATTGCTAGGCTTACGGGGTGGGAAGCATCATCGGTCCACTTACCAAAGTCGTCAGGGTCAGAGTAGCCATAGTCTGTTTGAGTTAATTCATTTTGATATTCGGGGTCCCAGTCGGGTCCTGGATCATCAGGGACACAAGTTTTATCCTGTTGCAGTTGATGAGTTTTCAAAATTGTCTTCGGTTTTTCTTCTTAAGAACAAGTTTGATATTGGTCATGTTATTCAGTCTTTTATTAATGAAATAAGGAACATTGTTTCTGCAAATGTCAAGTTTATACGTTCAGATAACACTCTAGAATTCTGCAGTACTCAGCTTTCCCAATTCCTTAAGTCCCTTGGTATTGTACATCAGACATCGTGTGTGTATATTTCCCAACAGAATGGGGCAACTGAACGAAAATACCGCCATCTTTTGGATGTTACCGAGATTCTTTTGATTCAGAGTCGTGCTCCTCATTCGTATTGAGGGGATGCGGTTCTAACTGCTTGTTACCTGGTAAATCATATGCCATCTTCTATTCTGGGGAAGAAGATCCCGTTCTTGATTGTGTTTCTCGAGACGGATCTTTTCTCTCTTGCACCTCGTGTTTTCGGTTCTGTGGCTTTTGATCATCAGATGTCTCCTGGTGTTGGCAAGTTCTCTCCCAAAGTTGTTAAATGTGTTTTTGTTGGGTATTACAAGACCCAAAAGGGATACCATTGCTTCGACCCTGTTCAACGAAGGTACTACGTTAGTGTTGATGTCACCTTCTTTGAGTCCATTATGTATTTTTCTCCTACAAGTGACAAGCTCATTTATTCAGAAGATGGAGATGAGGTTTATATACCTCTATCTTTGTTCTCCACTACACCATCATCGTCACCACCACCACCCCCGCCACCACCGCCGCCACCGTTGTTGCCACCACTGCCTCTGTAGCAGCCTACTTTCTTTCCACAGGTTTACCACGTCGATCTCGTGCTCATGTGCCTCCTCCATCATCCAGCATGCTCATGGTATGTTCTGAGCATATGAGTTCTTCTAATGGCACTGGTGATTTGCATGTGCAGCTTGAGGTGTGGGATGTCTTGGATGATACACTTTTTGCGAGTGTTGAAGAGCTAGATGTACCTATTGCTCCACGGAGGCATAAGCGGACATGTACTATGCATCTTCTAGCTTTCCATGTTTCATTGGAACATATGTCCGAGGATTTTCAGAGGTTTGTTGTGGGATTATCTAATGTGGAGATATCAGGAGACATTGCAGAGTAGTACGTGGTGTCTGGTCATGGAAGAGGAGATGGCAGCTTTACAGTCTCGTGGTACATGTAGTGTTGTACAAGCTCCTTCGGATGCGACGGTAGTTGGCAGTAAATGGGGGTTTATTGTAAAACACCGAGCTGATGGGACTGTGGACATATATAAGGCCAGCCTGGTTGCCCGTGGGTTCACCCAAACCTATGGAGTAGATTATCAAGATACTTTTTCTATCGTTGCGCGTCACTCGACGTTGCGGATTCTTATTGCAATTATTGTGGTACGTGACTGACCGCTTTTCCAGTTAGATGTCAAGAATGCATTCTTATATGGAGATTTGCAGGGGGAAGTTTACATGCAGCAGCCACCAGGGTTTGCTGCTGTGGGGGAGTTCAGTATGATCTACCGACTTCACAGGGTCATATATGTCCTTAAGCAGAATCTGAGGGCTTAGTTTCAAAAGCTCTCAGAGTTGATCGAATATAATGGCTTTGTCAGATCTACTGCAGATCATTCTCTTTTTGTTAAGAGAACTCAAAGAGGTACTGTTGTTGTTCTGATTTATGTCGATGATATTGTTTTTACTAGCAGCGATGAACAGGGCATTCTTGCAACTAAGGAATTTACGATAATTTGTGACCAAGGACCTTGGCAAGCTACGTTACTTGGCTTGGAGTTTGCACGCAATCAGCACGGTATGGTAATGACGCAAAGGAAGTATGTTACTGACCTTCTGGCTGAGACAGGCATGACAGGATGCAGACCTGCCACTACACCAATGGATCTCAATGCTAAACTCTATGATGATGACTCTGAGGAGGTGGATAAGAAACGGTAAAGAGAGCTTGTAGGGAAGTTGTTATATGTTACTATTACTAGGCCTGACAAATCATTTGCGATGAGCATAGCATAGATGTCAAGGTGGCTGCCTAGGCGCCCAAGTGCCCCAGATCGTGCGCCTAGAAAGAGCATCATGATTTTATGGAAAATGGCGTACGCCTTGGGTCGTTTGGGCACCAAGGCGCGCCTGGGCGTCTAGGCGACTATTTTTTTATGCGTACTACACATATATCGCATTTTCAAAATGGGATATACATAGCGCATTTACAAAATGCGATATACATAGCATATTTTGAAAATGCAATATACATGTCGCATTTTTGAAATGTGATATACATATCTTAATAATCCAGCATCCAAACCTAAATTACCCCACTGCATTCAGCCCTCACTCGATCATGTAGCCCGCAAAACCTATTGTCCCTGCAGAGAAAACTCTCTTCCGCTACCTCCTCCAATGGCCTCCCTCCTCCCCAGCGGCCTCCCTCCTCTGACGGCCTCCCCCTCCTCCAACAATTCCCCTTCCCCGGTGGCATCCCTCCTCCTCAAGCAGCCTCCCTGCATTCTCTTGCTCTCCCCTTATATAATGACTTCAATGGAATCCTCGGATGGGGATGTCATTCCTAATCCTACTACATCAATCCCATCGACTGTGCAAAGGCCTGGGGAAATTGATCCCCGCATCACCGACAAGATGAATGATCCATGCTTGAAAGCGGCATCAAGTATCTCAGTTGGAAATATTCTTTTGGCCTAATACACTAGACAAGAATAAGGTGCAATGTGCATTGTGCGGTCACATTACTAATGGTGGCATCAAAAGGCAGAAGGGACACTTGATTGGTGGTTATCGGGATATATCTATGTGTCCGAAAGCCACTGTGAAGATTAAGAAAGAGATGGATGACTTTAAAAGTCGTAACATGAAGAGGAAGGTAGTCATTGATTACAGATATAGTGGAGCTGATTCAAACATTCCAGATGCAGATGATGGTGATTGTGGTGAACATGTAGTCATCTTGGATGACTCACAACCTACGGCTACAATAGGTAAAAATGTTAATTCTGATTCCGGTTCATGTTCTACAAATAAGCTACATGTACGAAAGTATCCACACAACAAGGGTCCTATGGACTCGTTTAGTTCTGCTAGCCCATGGGAGGTTGCGGCACAAAGGAAGGAAGCAAGGGCTCGTGGTGATGCACAACAAACTACAATTGAGCTTGCTTTAAAATAGGATGCTACACAGGTGGCATACGATGCCATAGCTGAGCTATTCTATACAGGTGGCATCCCTTTTAATGTTGCACAAAGAGAAGCATTTGAGGTGGCAATGGAGGCTATTGTCCAAGCTGGGAGAGGATTTGTTTCTCCGTCTTATCACCAATCGCGAAAGCTCCTACTCGAAAGATTATATGCAAGGACCTAAGATTTGCAGGTGAAGCATGAAAGCCATTGGAGGACATATTGATGTACGATTATGTGTGATGCATGGACTAATAAACGACAATGAAGTCTAATAAACTTCCGTGTTAATTCTCCATAAGGGTCATTTTTTATTTATGCAAAGAATGCAACATCAGATGTACACAACGGGAAATATGTGTTCAAATTGATAGATGAGGCTGTGGAGATGGTGAGTGAGGAGATCGTTGTACAAGTTGTCACCGACAATGCAAGAAATTTTGTTTTAACAGGAAAGTTACTGATGGAGAAGAGGCAAAACCTCTTTTGGACTTCAGATGTTGCACACTGCTTGGATTTGATGCTTGAGGATATTTCCAAGTTACAGAAATTTGCAGGAGTTATCAAGAGATCCAGAAAAGTAACAACGTATATTTACCAGCATATTCGGTTGCACGATGTGTTTCTATTATTCAGTGAGGATCACCAAGAGCTGTCTAAAAGCGGAGTTACCCACTTTGCTACCAACTACTTGACCCTTACTAGTTTGCTAAAGCAAAGGAAAGCATTAGCATCTTTGTTTATTTCTGAGATGTGGAACACTAGTTCTTGGTCAAAAACACATGATGCAATATGTCTATGAAACTGTGATGGCGAATGCTTTTTGGGAAAAAAATGAAGATTATCTTAGAGTTGTGCAACTCGTCGTTATTGTGTTGCGTTTAATGAATGCTGATGAGAAGCCACCCATAGGCTACATTGCTAGAGCATTTGATACTGCAAAGGAAATTATTATTGAAAACTTTGGTAAGAGGGAAACAGATTACATGCATATTCTATAAATTATTGATTCTCGTTGGGATAATCAGATGGCTCGCCCTTTGTATGGTGCCGAATGTTTCTTGAATCCTGCATTTTATTATAATGTGAAGGACAACAATGAGGCATTGATGGGAAGGTATGAAGGTGATTTCATATTTTGCCTTGAAAGGATGGTTGATGATCCCGATCAACAAGATGTGATATGCTCTGAAATTGAGGTCTACAAAAGAGCTCGTGATATGTTTGGCAGGACAATTGCTATTAGACAAAGGGAAAAAAACATCCATGTAAGTTATATTTCATTATTTATATTGAATGATTTAATGGTAAGATAGTGGAATGGCGGGATACTTACGGAAGTCTCATCCCGCTCTAAAGCAGGTGGCGCGCATTTTGAGACTATGTTGAACATCTTCCTTCTGTGAACGCAATTGGAGTGCTTTTGACTTTGTATGTATCAAAAACACTTATAAATTTACAAATATAAATGCCAACTTTAGACTTGTATATTTATGTAATACTTGAATAAATGTACAGATCCATACAAAGAGGAGGAATAAGTTGGAGGTTGGTAAACTTTTCAAGCTTGTTTACATCCAATACAACAAGCAACTTGAGGAGAAATTCAAAAATAGGAGACTAGAAAAATTAGCAAAAGATTTTTAATCCAATTGCTCTTTCAGAGTTAGATTGGTCGAGTGAATGGATGCCAGGTCTTTACGTGGAATCAGAGGTTGTGTCGGGGCTTACACTGCGGGCCATTGATGAGGCATTATGTGCTTCTCAAGCATATGAAAGTTCTTGTCCTAGAAGGAGTCAACCACAAGCACAACCAAGAACTTCAGCACGTGGTGGTCTCTGTGGTCGTGGTCGTCGTGGTACTCGTCGTACACATGTGATTAGGCGACAATATATACCTCCTCATGTCCCAGATGATGAGGAGGAAGAAGACAAGGAAGATGATTGGATGGATCTAAATGATGATGGCCAAGAGCAAGATGAAGGACATGAAGAACAAACTAACTTGTGTGATGATGAAGATTGAAGCATTAAATTATTGTCTTTCAGTCTTTGAAATGTTCTGTTATGCCAAACAATTTGTCTTTATTTTTACTACATTTCCCCCTTTTTTGGTTGTGACTGGATAGCTTGTTTAATTATCTATGTTCCGGTTCCTTTTTGTATTGTGATTCTTCATTCTTGGGATTAGTCACTAATGTTTGGTTAAATTACATTTATTACTCTAGCATTCTAATTACGATGTATTTATAAATACAAAAGTTCTAAACAGATAAATAAATCCAATACCTACTGTAAAAAATTTAAAAAAAATATATTAACTGATATCGGATCTCCAAAATGCAACATGCGCTTAAAAAATAAAAAATGATATCGCATTTAAGACATGTGACATCCATTTGCTTAAAATAACTATATGTCACATGTCTCAAATGTGATACATAGGACACATTTTCGAAAACGCCTAGGCGTCGAGGCGCCCAGTGTTAACGCCTTATCGCCTTGTCGCCTTAATAACCATGGAGCAGAGTTAGTCAGTTTATGGAGCAACCCAGACAGGTTCATAAAGATGCAGTTTGCATGATTTTGAGATATCTGAAATCTTCTCCAAGTGCAGGTCTTCTTTTCAAAAGAGATGTCTCTCGCAGTTACTGGATGTGCAGATGTGGATTATGTTGGGTGTCCCAAGGACCGGAAGTCCACTTCAGGCTTCATTGTGTTCGTTGGTAGCTCACCGGTTTCATGGAAGAGTAAGAAACAGACAGTCGTTGCTCGATCCAGCGCTGAATCAGAATATATGGTTATGGCCCAAGGGAGCGCGAAAATGATGTGGGTCAAGTCCATCCTGATTGACCTAGCTATTAAGGTGCATCTCCCGATGCACCTCAAATGTGATAATCAAGCAGCTATGCTCGTAGCTAATAATCCATCCTTCCATGAGAGAACAAAGCACATCGAAGTAGATTGTCATTATACCCATGATTTGATCCAAAGGGGCTTATTTCCACCTTTCATGTTGCTTCAGGCAATCATATTGCAGGCATGTTTACCAAGGCTCTTGCAAGGGGTCCTATTCACTGTTGTTGTTCTAAACTGAGCATGATAGATATATATGCTCCAGCTTGAGGGGGATTGTTGAGATAATTATATCTCCTTGTCCTTTATTTATATTTTTCTATTTCTCTAATCTTCTTTATGTAATTTCTCCCTAGAACTTTTCTCCTATATAAAAGAGCTTTTAGGGCTGCGAGAAATATAACTTTTCATTTCGCAACTTTCCACAAAAACGATACTTTAGAGGGAAGAAAATTCACATTTTTAACCTACAACTGACCAGATAAATATTAGGCATAAGACAGTAATGGATCTGGAAATAAAAGAAACGGGTTTTTTTTCTGTCAAAAAAATAGTAAACTAATGCCCCTAGAATCCGATTCTAGTGTATAAAAGGAGTTCAGATTAAACTACAAACTGAAAAATCTACCTAAACATGTAACAACTAGCTCAACATGAAAATAAATGGCCGTACATCCAATAGAGCAATAAGCATGTCTATAGATGCATGAGATAGCATGAATCAAAGCTTAAATAGGAAAAGACAACGGCATTAACCGACGCAAGTGACGAACTCACCCAATATGTAGCACATTTCTCGCCACCACTAAAATCATCCTTTACCCCTCGGTCAATCGCCTCTAAGATATCATCAGATGTCAAGCTTTCAGACCTGTCATCACTCACTCTTTCTGCCACAGCACTAACAATGGACCTGAGAAGGTCACCACTGCTGCCACCCGCATCTAACGCAGGATCCAATGGGCTCGTCCTCAAGAATGTAGAATCTTCTTCAGCTACTAACGGGATTGAAGGAAACAACCTCCCCAATTCTGAGATTATTATCCGCATAATAAGAAAGAGCTTACAATGTTACAAGTAGATAATGAGATTATTGAAGGTTCATTATAGATTTCCTTGACATACTTGGATCGCACAATGTAACAAAATGCAGATTTCAAGCAATGTGATTGCAACCATCCATGGAATTAGCTTCGTGTGCTAAGCATCGATAGTAATATCCCTATTTGGTGTTAAAAATATAATTAGTTTGTGTATGATTATCTCGCAAAAATGTTAGCTATATGTATATGATACATAAATGTTGCAATCGCTTTTTGTTTGTTATTAGTCACTAAGTTTATATTATAAAAACATGCATTTCCGTGCAATTGATTCAGATGGAATATGATTCCATGGAATCACTTTACAATTTAATAATACAATATTGTTCCAATCCTCCTCCTGGAATGGTGTGTCAGCCTCTTTATAGAGAACTCCTAAAACTGATTTGACTTCTCGATAGGAGTTTCCTTCGAAATTTGTTATTATTAACTATAGAAAAAATTCGTATACTTTCCCGGTTTTATTTGATAACCTAAAGATCAAGTGCAGTATCCATTCTGGTGGGGAAGAACCCCACGGAATTCAATTGCGTACCGACAAACAATTGGAACAAAATCGTCCAATAATTAACTTTTACCTAGACTTATCAATGCTTGCACGCCGAAATCTGCAACCGTCACGGGCGTACTGTCATTCTTCTCGATAGATTGGTTGTCGACGGTCGAGAGAAGTGACTTCTTCACCTGATCGCATTAAGAACACGGATTTTACTTGATAATGCCTGTGGGTAGCGTACAAATAGGAGAAATCCGTTCCCATTGGGCGGAACTCACATCGACGCAGAGGCGACAGGCTCTCTCGACAACATCGACGGCGGCCTCCAGTTCCTTGTAGTACTCGGTCTTCTCCGGCGGGAACGGCAGCCTTGACTGGGAATGGGGATGTGAGGAAGCGAGGAACGGAATAAAGGGGCGAGAGGCGAGTGCAACCGCAGAGGATGGCGGAGTCCTGATGAGGGAGAAGCGGCGTGAGCGCGAGGGAGAGAAGAGACGAGTCGTGAGCGTTGGATGCAGGAGTGCCATCTGCGAGGGAAAGGAGGGGCAGAGGAGATTCCTTTCTAAAGAAATGGCGCTTTATACCAGCGAGTTTATAAATAATGTCAAACCTTACCGTTGGTGATATTTTAAAGAAAATAAAAAAATATCGAAAATGATACCGAGCAGCCATGTTGGTTGCCCCAAAAAGGTTAATGGAACTGCTCTCTTGGGGCAGCTAATATAGCTGCCTTGTCCCCTATTTTGACGTGTTTTTTATTTTATTTTATTTTATTTTGAAAAATAAAATCATGTATATTCATCCCTATATCCCTCCTATATACCACTCGAATTTCGTCAGAAACAGAGACTCTTACGCCCTCCATCGAGATAGTGTCGATTTAACAAAATCATGTTACCATTAAGAAATGACTATCTAGATGGAGGCCATAAGAGTCTCTGTTTCGAACGAAATTCGAATGGCATATAGGAGGGATATAGGGATGAATATACATGATGATATTTTTCAAAAAAAATCCGGAAATGGTGCGGGGGCAGCCGTGTTGGTTGCCCGAGGATGGGGAGCTTGCACCAAGGTGCATGTAATTTTACATGCACCAGGGCTTATATCTTCCACATTTTTTACTTTTTTGAAAAATACCACCATGTATATTCATCAATATATCCCTCCAATATGCCATTCGAATTTCGTCAGAAAAAGAGACTCCTATAACCTCCATCTAAAACAGGTCGATTACAGCAATTCTAAGACCGTTAAAATCACATGTTCTAGATGGAGGTCATAGGAGTCTCTGTTTTTGACGAAACTCGAATGGCATATTGGAGGGATATATTGATGAATATAGATGGTGGTATTTTTCAAAAAAAATAAAAAAAATGTGGAAGATATCAGCCCCGGTGCATGTAAAATTACATGCACCTTGGTGCAAGCTCCCCATCCTCTCTCTCTCTCTCTCTCTCTATATATATATATATAGGGGTTGGGGAAGCTGCACCCTGGGGTGGAGCTAACTAGCTGCACCTGGGCATTTTTTTCATTGATTTTTTGTGTTTTTGAAATGAAACCTAGGAGGATCTAAATCACTATATATCACCATGATATCGTACCAATTTCAACTAAATTCGATACTTCTATCATCTCCATCAACGCTGTCACATTTTTACGGTCTCAGAATTATTGGAATTGACCATATCTAGATGGGCATGTTAGGAGTGTTTGTTTTGCATGAAATTTGAAACATATATTCCACACAATAAATTAAGTAAATCCCCCATAAGTTTCCTTCAAAAAAATCAAAAATCAATGAGAAAAATAGCCAGGTGTAGCTAGTTGGCTGCACCCCCAGTGTAGCTTCCCTTTTCCCATATATATATGAGGAGTGATCCTATGAGAACAAAAAAATGTGAGAGCATGAGAGCATGCATTCTGGACCACATGATTCTGTTTTCTCTCTCCTGGTTGGATCCTATGAGAGCTAAAACCTGTGAGAGCATGAGAGCAGCATACATTCTGGACCACATGATCCAACCATGAGAGAGAAGACCAGGAGAGAGAAAACAGAATCATGTGATCCAGAATGCATGCTCTCGTTCTCTCACATTTTTTTGCTCTCATAGGATCAAATCCTCTATATATATAGAGAGAGAGATTAATGGGGCTGCCTCCGCACCATTTTCGGCGCTTTTTATATTTTTTAAAAAAATATCACCATGTTTAGTCATCTATATATCCCTCCTATATGTCAGTCGAATTTCATCAGACAGAGACTCCTACGGCCTCCATCTAGATGGTATCGATTTAAAAAATCTTGTTACCGTTAAAAAATGATTGTTATGATGGAGGTTGTAGGAGTCTCTATTTCTGACGGAATTCGAATGACATATAGGAGGGATATGAGGATGAATATACATGGTGATATTTTTTCGAAGAAAAAAAGCGTCGAAAATGACGCGGGGGCAGCCCCATTAATCTCATATGTGTGTGTGTGAGAGAGAGAGAGAGAGATTAATGGGGTTGCTCCCTTGTAGCAGCCAACATGTCTACCCCCGCGCCGTTTTCGACGTTTTTTTATTTTTTTTTCAAAAAATATCACCGTGTATATTCATCCATATATCCCTTCTATATGCCATTCGAATTTCATCAAAAACAGAGACTTCTACAGCCTCCATCCAGACAGTCATTTTTTAACGGTAACAGGATTTTTTAAATCGACACCATCTCGATGGAGGCCGTAAGAGTCTATGTTTCTGACGAAATTTGAATGGCGTATAGGAGGGATATAGGGACGAATATGCATGATTTTATTTTCAAAAAAATAAAAAAATACTGAAAATAGGAGGTGGGGCAACCTCATTTCTCTCTCTCTCTCTATATATATATAGGAGTGATCCTATTAGAGCCCCCTTTAATGAGAGCATGAGAGCCTTCCATATAAACCGTTGGATTGTCCTTTGTCATTAACGGCTAGGATTACTTTCCAGCCCTAACCTCTCTCCACGTTGCTCACCCCTACCCAGGTTTCCTTTTCCCCATCCGTCCCACCAGCTTCCATCCTTGCGGCATCTCGTCCACCACCGCCTCCTCCGTGCGCAGCAGTTTCTACACCTTTCACCTTCATCTCGTAGAAGTCGGCACCTGCACTTCTCTGAAGCCCCCTTCTCATACTAGACGGTGATGGGTCATCCATCTCTCTCCTCCTTTCCATCTCCGCCATTCGTAATAGGCGCAAACACCTTCGATGTTTGCACAATGGTGGAGAGGTCGAGTTGTTGCGGCACCACATCAAGCAGACACAACACCGCTAATGGTCAGAGAGACAGGTTGCTGCAGCATCATGCGTGCTCAATCATCATTCTTTGCAACATCTCATCTCCAACTGTGGATTCCATTGTTGTTACTTTAGATTTCACTCCAAGTTTCCAGTAGTATAATGAGATGTAAGAGCCACCCAAAAGTTAATGTTGGTGGTGTTTTTCCTTTTTTTTCTATTCTGTATTCCAATTCTGATAGTTTAAGATTGAGCATTTTGATAAATAGATAAGAGCAGATCCTTTCTGGATAGTATCGACTTCTTCGTTTTATGCCAACCTCCTATTTTAATCTCCGTGTGTAGCTTCCTGCCTGCAATGTTTCCACGCTTCTCTGTATACTCAGCCATTTTGTTATGGTTCCAAAAGTTCATGTGTTGTGAAAATATATTGGATGTTCTATGGTATCTTATGCAATGTTAGTTGTTGTGATGACAACATGTCTGATTTTTTCACATGACGGCATCCAATTCACCCCGGATTAGCAATTTGGTAATTTCAGAATTCTCAAGCTATGCTTTCCTGAACTAGTGCATTGAATACCATATGGGTTGCACGACTAGCACGACCAAGATTATAGAAATTCAACACGAACCGTTTCTGCTTGCTACTATGCAATGATCTAAATTGATTGGTATGGAGATGTTTCTTGAGCAAGTGTTTGATGTTGAAATGGTAAAGATGTCTACCACGACGAAAGCTGCCTACACTACAGGATAAAGCTAAGTTAGCATGCACCTAAGATTGTGAACTTGGCGGACACACATACTCACCCATCTATGCGTGAGCACATGGACAACACATGTGCTTGCTTGGCATTGTCACCCACTTGAATTTATAGGTGCGAGAATTTGATGCACGGGTTAAAAGTCAGGCAAGACGGGGGAAGATGGGGGAAGCACCTAGTGAGCACCTAATGTGATCGTCCGCCATCTGCTATCGGTCTTCCTCTTTTCATTTTAATCAAACTTCTCCCCCAAAATCCCCCTATGGCGGTCTTTGATCGACAACCCCAAATTCTCTGTATATCAAATTCACTTTATGTATTTAAGTGGTAATCAAAGATTGAATCAACACTTTCTCACAATGACTACAGAAGGCTTGAGTCGAGGGGGTTAATTAAATTTGGTGTATAATTTATTGTCTTCGAGTTATATAGGGACTAATTCTTTCATTGTATCAGTCGAAGTTATTTGTTCATTGGTTGGGAGATTCCAATCATTGCGCAAGTGGAAAACACACGTTCAACCCATGACCTTAAAAAAATGTATTCAAAATAGTTTAAGAGAAAGACACTTAAGAATGTATAATGTACTGTTGAAAACAATAAATATTTGACGAACCATCTATTTTTCATATTGAACTATGTGATTTGGTATGAAACTTCACTATGCAAATCTTGTAAGCAAGAAAATAGAAGCTGGGAATATAAGATACACTTTGTTTTAGATTTATGCAGTGAAAAGGAGTCAATAATCAACATCCAACTAGCTCCATTTCTATTTTTTCTAAGTTGTGAGTCCTGTATGTCGTCTTTATCTAATGGCTTCATCAAATTCAAGTATATTCTAAATTCCTAGTACAATTTTATATATATCATGGAGCAATTCCTTTTTCTACGAATATTCAATCTTGAAACAACCCCTTCTGATTTGTATAGAACATGTACATAAAGGGGATCGTAAATGCTATGATAAATGCACATGAACAAAGGGTGAATCGGTCGTGCTTGTCTTGAGTGGTGTACAGGAGGGCAACGGCACAAAAAAAAGGATGGGGATTTCGAGTTCATAGGAAGGAACTGATGTTCGAGGCACCAAATTGACTTTCTGTAGTCTGAGATCCCACACGAGAAATTATGCATCAGAACGCCCGTCACCGTCTAGTATGAGAAGGGGGTTTCAGAGAAGTGCAGGTGCCGACTTCTACGAAGACGAAGGTGAAAGGTCTAAAACTGTTGCGCACGGAGGAGGCGGTGGTGGACGAGATGCCGCAAGGATGGAAGCTGGTGGGACGGATGGGGAAAAGGAAACCTGGGGAGGGGTGAGCAACGTGGAGAGAGGTTAGGGCTAGAAAGTAATCCTAGCCGTTAATGACAAAGGACAATCCGACGGTTTATATGGAAGGCTCTCATGCTCTCATTAAAGGGGGCTCTAATAGGATCACTCCTATATATATGACTCCTATATATATAGGGTCATATGTGGCTGCCCCCTAGGGGCAGCCAACATGGCTGCCCCCGCCTTATTTGGGCAAATTTTTTTATTTTTTTTGAAAAATAACACCATATACATTCATCCCTATATCCCTCCTATATACCATTCGAATTTCGTCAGAAACAGAGACTCCTACGGCCTCCATCCGGACAGTAATTTTTTAACGGTAACAGGATTTTTTTAAATCGATATCATCGAGATGGAGGTCGTAGGAGTCTCTGTTTCTGACGAAATTCGAATGGCATATAGGAGGGATATATGGATGAATATACATGATTTTATTTTTCAAAAAAAATAAAAAAGAGGCCGAAAAATGGGGCGGGGGCAGCCCCATTTTTTCCATATATATGTGTATGCATATATATATATATATATATGTGGGTAAAATGGGGCTGCTCCCTGGGAGTAGCCAACTTGGCTACTCCCATCCCTATTTTTGCCTCAATTTTTTATTTCTTTGGAAAATAAAAATTTGTATATTCATCACTATATCCCTCTAACATTCTGTTAAAATTTCGTCAGAAACAGAGACTCGTAGGCCCTCCATCCAGACGTCATTTTTTTAACGGTCGCAGGATTTTTTAAATCGACCATGTTTTGATGGAGGCCGCAGGAGTCTCTGTTTCTGACGAAATTTTAATAGAATGTTAGAGGGATATAATGATGAATTTATAAATTTTTATTTTCCAAAGAAATAAAAAAATGAGGGAAAAATAGGAGTAAGAGTAGTCAAGTTGGCTACTCCTAGGGGGCAGCCCCATTTAACCCTATATATTTACATATACATACATATATATATATAGAGGAGTGATCCTATGAGAGCAAAAAGTTGTGAGAGCATGAGAATGATAATTCTGAACCACATAATTCAACCAGGAGAGAGAAGACCAGGAGAGAGAAAACAGAATCATGTGGTCCAAGATCATCCCTCTCATGCTCTCAAAACGTTTTGCTCTCATAGGATCACTCCTATATATATAGGGTAAATGGGGCTGCCCCCAGGGAGTAGCCAACTTGGCTACTCCCACCCATATTTTTCCCTCATTCTTTATTTTTTTGGAAAATAAAAATTTGTATATTCATCATTATATCCCTCTCAGATTCTATTAAAATTTCGTCAGAAACAGAGACTCCTAAGCCCCATTTACCATATATATATATAGGGAAAATGTGTATGCCCCCTAGGGGGAGCTAACTTAGCTCCCCCCGCCCTTGTTTGACATAATTTTTTTTATTTTTTTGAAATCTAAAACCGTGTAAATTCATTATTAAATCCCTATATTATGCTATTAAAATTTCGTGCGAAACAGAGACTCCTACGACCTTCATCCAAACGAGGTCGATTTAAAAAATCCTGTTACCGTTAAAAAATGACTGTCTGGATGGAGGCCGTAGGAGTCTCTGTTTCGCACGAAATTTTAATAGCATAATATAGGGATATAGTGATGAATATTCATGGAAGAAATTTTCAAAAAAAAAATAAAAAAATGGTGAAAATGGGGCGGGGGGGAGCCAAGTTAGCTCCCCCTAGGGGGCAGCCCCATTTATCCCATATATATATATATATATATATATATATATGAGGTTAATGGGTCTGTCCCCTTGGGGAAGCCCCATTTACCTCACATATATATATATGAGGTTAATGGGTTTGTCCCCTTGGGAAAGCCAACATGGCTGCCCCCGCGCGATTTATGGCATTTTTTTATTTTTTTCAAAAAATATCGCCATGTATATTCATCCCTATATCCCTCCTATATGCCATTCGAATTTCGTCAGAAACAGAGACTCCCACGGCCTCCATCTAGACGGCCATTTTTTAACGGTAACAGGATTTTTTAAATCAACATCATCTCGATGGAGGCCGTAGGAGTCTCTGTTTCTGGGAAATTCGAATGGTATATAGGAGGGATATAGGGATAAATATACATGGTTTTATTTTTCAAAAAAAATAAAAAAACACGCCAAAATAGGGGGCGGGACAGCCATGTTGGCTGCCCCCCAGGGGGTAGCCCCATCAACCCCATATATATATAGGATTTAATGGGGCTGCCCCCTGGGGGCAGCCAACATGGCTGCCCCGCCCCATTTTGGGGCAAATTTTTTTATTTTTTGAAAAATATCGTCATGTATATTCATCCCTATATCCCTCCTATATGCCATTCGAATTTCGTGAGAAACAGAGACTCCTACGACCTCCATCCAGACAGAGTCGATTTAAAAAATCCTGCGACTGTTAAAAAAATGACGTCTGGATGGAGGCCGTAGGAGTCTCTGTTTCTGACAAAATTCGAATGACATATAGAAGGGATATAGGGATGAATATACATGGTGATATTTTTTCAAAAAAATAAAAAAAATTGCGAAAAATGAGGTGGGGGCAGCCCCATTTTCCCCTATATATATATATATATGGGATTGGGGAGCCTACACCCATGTGTAGGTAACTTTCCTACACCCACCTATTTTCCTCATAATTTTATTGTTTATTTTGAGATGGTCCTTAGAGGATTTACTTGGAATATTAAATTAAATAAGTGTTTAAAATTTCATGTATAACCAACATTCCTAACAGCTCCATGGGAGGGGGCCGATTTCAGCAAATCTGATATCGTTAAAATTTGATTTAAATTCTACCGAAGATTTTAATTCCTACACCCATGTGTGCTACTTTAAAATGAGGAAATTAATGATCTATTTTGCAGGGATTCTACCAAATATTTTAATTCGATCAATCCTCTTGTGATTATTGACGATCATTCTTTGAGGATTTAATTTCCGCAGGGGACTCGATTATGGAGATTTTATCTGATTAATTCTCTTCGATAATTGATTTTACTCTTTGAGAATTAATCTTTGCAAGGATGTCATAGAGGAGGATTTAATTTAATTCTTGATATTTTATATGATTAAACTCTATCATCTTGAGGATTAAATTAGAAGGAATTTGGAGATCAAATATTCATCGATAAAATCATTGTTTGATCTCACTATTGCAGAATTATTCGTATATCTCTTGATGTTCTTTCCTGTAACTTGGATTAGAATTGAGCACTTATTTCTTTTGACCTGTGATCAAATTTTGGGTATATTGATTATTTTATTGGATTAAAATTTATCAGAATCATAAATCCTGAACTTATTTATCCTCCTTGATTATTTTTCCTTGCATTTTTATTATCACATATTCTTTTATTCTCACTTTATTTATGACTCAAAAATTAACTTAGTAATTAATTAATTTTGAAATCAATTTAGAACCGCGTAACTAAAATCGATGTTCCCTTTGTTCGACCTTGGCAAACTTGCCAAGTAAAATCCTCCACAACATTCAAATATTGTGGTTTTTGATAGATCATTTTCTGCCTTCTTATACTACAATATATCATTCTTAAGTGACGTAGAAAAGGGTTCATCACCTCTACGTGTCAAGATAAGAAAATTCAATATGTACAAGTACCTCAAAAATTCAAAATAGAAAATGGAATGAAATTAAAAACAAAATTCTAAATGAACTCAAATTAAAAGTACCTCAAAAAAATTTATATAAAATGTACCTAAAACGAATGACTCAAAATTAAAAGAGATAATTTTCATATAGACAGGTTTTAAGGTATTTTATATGCATAAAATGCCAAATTTTCAAGTTTTGTATTTTTCTTTGATTTTTTATCAATAACATATATTATCTTCCAATATACTATTAACATAATTTTTATATATCAATCTTTTTATGGAATGTTGGTAGTTAAGAAAAAAGCAAAATAAAAAAATAGATGGTATGTGTGTATCTGTGAATATAGTCCATTCATTTCAGATATTCATTGATTCTTTTATATTTGAATTATTTTATAGTTAGTTATATTAAAAACTAAAGTAATAAAAAATAAGTTAATGAAAAAGTAGAAATTATGTAAAAAAATAATGCATTTCAAAATGCATGCTATTGTATGCAATGGAGCTCCTAAAATTCAAGTTTCACATATGAATTGTGATCTCTTTGAATATGGTCTTGTGTGTAGGTATTTGACCATATAAATTAAAAGTTAGTGCAGGTTCATAGGAATCTGTATGACTGAGATATGCAACCTTTAGTGCAAGCAAACTACCAACTATAATTTTGATTTATTTACCTTATATAGAGGTTAGTATTTTTTTATGATTTTTCATTGATTAAGGTCAATGGTATGTACATAATAGAGATGAGTTCATATTACTAAGAGTTAGTATAACTTTTTGAATATTATATTATATACATCTTGGTACATATATACATGCGAAACTCTTATTTTTTGGGTTTTTCTTTGATGTTCTTATTTCCGTTTGTCAACTCAATAATGCCCCCCGTGTCTCTCTGACTAGGTGAAATATACAGGTTTCGTGGCCCATCTATTCTTATTTTTCCATCAATATGTACAAGTCCATCCATCTTGTTTTTTGGACTTCATAACTTTTATGATTTTATGTAACTTTTATGTTGATTTTGCAATATCAATGATACATATGAAAATGCTAAAAACATGATATTAAATACAAATGAAAATGGTATTACGAGTATTAGAGCTTAATTTGCAGCCCTTAGGTGAGTGAAGCCCAGATTCATTAGATCTCTGAATGAGGATCAGATCCATACCTTGAACGTTTATCTCCTCTTAGTTTCTTAGATAGTTTGCATTCATGTGAGTTCAAGCTTCTTGTATTCTTCCTTATTTCTTTTTATCTTTTTCTTTTGCATATTTTAGGTGTTAAAAAGTTCCTCTTATATTACATGATATTTTTGTGTAAATGATGTATTAATGTATGCGTAAGGGTATTAGTTAATAAATTATGCTATATTTTTTGAGGCTTTGATGGATGAAACATAGGTTCATTAGATTTCCATCAAACTTCTGGCCTAGAATTACCATGAATGTGATCTTAGTTGCATTATAGATAATCTCAAAATCCTTTAATTTGTTCAAGGCTAATTTACATTCAATATTGAGGTTAAAAATGTGGTTCATAGCAACAACTTCATGATAAGTCATGGGATCTTGGAGGAGTCTTTTATAAGCACCTACAAAAGCCAACGTGCCCCAAAAAAGGATCTCAATCCTTTGAGGTTCTCAAGAGCTAGGGAGTTTTTAAATTGTTTAAAATTTGACAGGATCCACATGCATTCCTTTCATGCTCCCTATGTGACTTAGTACGAAGTTCATTTCTATGCGATTTTGGAGAACTTTGTCTAACTAGCCCAATAATTAATTGAAACTATCCTCAAATATGGAAAAATCATTCATGAAGACTTATATAAAGTCTCCAACCATGTCTACAGAGATTGCCATCCAACATCTATGAAATATAACGTGGGCATTGTCCTAAGGGCACCTGACTAAATGCAAATTTTTCGAATGAGTAAGTAAAAGTAGTTTTCTCGTAATCTTTTAGAAGAATAACAACCTAGAACACCTGCATGAAGTGATTGTGTGAGTTGATTGATATATCTTCTCCTTTTCATTCTTAATGATGTTGAATCCATATTTACAGGGTACTACTTGTAACAGACTCTCCCATGCACTATCGAAGATAGTGTAAATAAATCGCACACCTAACCACTTGCATATATTATGCTTCACCACCTCTCATAAATTTGGATGAAGATGCCTTTGGATATTGCGAGTGGATTTATTACTGTGCAGTGGGTGCAATAGCTTGGGCTACACCCCTTCATAACATTGATTATCTATCCCATTGCTTTATGATTTTTCTTTAAGATCTAAACGAGCTTATCATCCAAGTGTGGTTTGCTTTGGGAATTGATGATCATGGGGAGAGACCGGGATGGAATGTCTAGGACATACTTGAGCTCTTTTAGAGAGCTACTTGAACTTGATTATTGGGGCAATGTCTTACATGGGAGTAGTTTTGAGAAATAACGACGACTTATTCAAACATTGGTTCAATTAAAGGTGAAACATTCATGTCAAGAGTGAAATATCATCAAAATTCACGCCTTAAGAGAGTCCCAATCGCGTAAACAAGTTGCAAAGGCTTTTGTAAGGCTTTGAGCTCGGACTCAGAGGGTAGATTAGACGATACATCTTGTGATGTTACAATTATTGCTAATTATCTAACATGTCTTCAAAGAAAGTTAATACAGCTGATCACATGTTAGATGACATGATGCACTCTATTCAATCAGATACAATTTAAGATTGCATTCCTTTATTAAACTACAATCACTAGTTTCTTTAGTTCAGATACAATTAGATGACATTTGCTCATTTTTCTTCTTCGATCTTAGTTTCGATTTCGGTGTCTTTTTCAGATTGGATGACATGGTCCATTGATCTTACAGGATCCCGAGCAGATGTCCATGTGACCGCATTGGCAGATGCACTTGAACCTGCAGCGGAGCGAGCGGGTGTTTTTAAAATCACGAATCCTCCTTTTTTACGACACAATTTGACCAAATAAAAAAACCAGAAATTGTGAAATATGGTTCTATATCTACAAAAATAAAAATTGACAGAAATCCTGGAAAATTGTAAAATAAGATAAAATACGTTAGAATATGATGCCTGCCCGAGTGGTTGGATCACATGCCGAAATTAAAGCATGTCATTTAATGGGTTTGCTGTCAGGTTGACTTTTTTGATGTACTTTGTTTAGTTTTGTGTAGATAAAATATATAACTCTTACTAAAGCTAGGTTTCTTTCTAGCTTTAAACACGTGGTTACTTCCCCTGCGCTCTTTCCTCTTCCCACATATCCTCACTCCCGATAATGGCGCGTGAATATGGTGTTTAACATATGTTTTCCACCCGATCCTCCCGTCAACCACGTGTCTTCGTCTTCTGAAAGTCCCTTTGCCTTCTATGTTCTTCGCCTTCTACTACGAATAAACTCTTATCTTCTCTTCTCCGCTCCGCACAGTGATAAAATGAGGGAGGCGAAGGTGTGATGATGCTGCTATTAATGCATGAGAAGGTGTACAGTGGTCCGTCAAGATGTGGGGCTACGAGTGTAGGCCGACAAAGGTGTGGCTATGAATGAAAAGAGAGTGGTGTAGATTGCTGCTCTATAGTGCCTACGTAAGGGCTCGAGAACTGGTCTCGGCCATCGGTTAAGTAGAAAAAGGGTATGAAATAGATGGGTTATTCTCTTCGTGGAGATGAAGGATAAGAGATGCTCTCCAGCCATCGTGTGTGGCTAGAGTTCGATTTTGAGGGGATGATCGGAGAAACAGAAATGCGAGGTGAGGCGATCTCAAATAAAATATTTTTTCCAACCTTTCTTGACATGTGTCTCCCACATGTCGATAAACCCTTCTTCGCCGAGTGGTCGGGGGTTTCTAACCTATTGCATGAGAAGAGGACCATCCAGATTGAGCACCTCCAGTTTGCCATGCCCCCATGCACAACTTCCTCCTTAGACGCCTCCTGAAGCCGTTGGACCCACCGTAGTCGTCGGGGAGGAAGGAGGTCTCAGAGGAGGTGCCACACTTTGCATGGAGGAGAGATGATTTTGTTGGACATGTGAGCCCACGGCGAGCCATTATGTAATAAATTTTATTGCAATTCACTCCTTAATCTGAAATGAAGAATAACTAATTTGCATAATAGGTCTCTAGTACAATTAGGGTTATGTACCATGGCCATCTTAATGATTATACAACTATTGATTCAATTATTGAATCATATTGGCTGAGCTTGGATGAATATCTAAAGAGTTAGATTGATGACTCATCAAGTACCGTTAAATGATTGTTAAGATGTGATCTCCATCCTGAGTAGCAGATGGCAATCCTTATCTCTAAAGGCTAATACCTGACCGACCTCTTGATGCAGGTCCTCTGCATAGGAATAGAGATTCGGAGATGTTATATTAGTTAGGTCAAAGAGTTCACTTAACGAGACTGAGATAACCAAAGACCTACGTCATATGTTATCACGGTATAGGCACACATCCTCTGACAGAGATAGATGTGTTACTATATGTTTGAGTATGTATATTTGGCAGACCAATAGGTAGATGACCTAATTAAGGTCTATACACCGACGTGCTGGTGTGCATATAAGGGCATATGAGTAATACGATCTCTCAAAGGGATCATACAGGTTCATTTACTGACCGGAAGACATGAGCTCACTCATGAGATATTGGGAAGAATCAAATTCCGTGCACGGTCATCTCGCTTTGGAAGTTTGACTGAATTTTTAAGATTGATACATACTTTTGGAAAGTATATGATCAATATCTGGGTATGATATATACTTTTGCAAAGTATATGATCGATACCGACTCCCAATGATCAAATGAGAAATTTAATGATAAAACCCTGAAGGAAACAATCTAAAAGAGATCTAAAACTTTAGGTTTAATCTAGGTCTTCCAGTATGTACGATGTACATGTATTAGGAATACCTGACGGTGATGTGATCATAAACGATTGTATAACCATGATGCTTCCATTCCTAGGGTGTGATGAAACGGGTCTGGATTTTAGTGACTCCTCTCGTAGAGAAGTGATCTAATCTTAGTCTAAATGTTGGACATTGATCTGAATGTGATTTAGATATAAGGAGAAGACTAGATCTACGGTCTTGATTTAATCAAGCATCTATGGGAGGTCCACAAGATCTGGATTTGAGATTTGATCTCAATATCCAAGTCATTATACGTAGAACAATACAATTGCCTTGTCCATATCTCCAAGTATCCGCGGAGAAAGCGCATTATCCTTGAAAGAGTTCAGGGATAATTTCATTGTTGATATATGTATCCAAGTATCGAGAAAATTGATAATTAAATGTGATTTAATTATAATGGATAATATGAATTTGATTCATATTATAAGGAGAGTTATCTGAGATAATTAAATATGATTAAATTATCAAAGATGTGAATAATGTGAATGTGATTCATGTTATTTGGGCACATGAGAAAAGAGATCCAAGATGATTAAATGTGATTTAATTATCATGGATATGAATAATGTGGAAGCACTATCCATATTAATCATATATATTATAAATGTGATTTATAATATATTAGAGAGAGCATATTGTGATTTATATTTATTGATTAATTGTCAATGTGAATTGGATCCACATTGAATGATTAATTGAAAAAATAATTACATTTAATTTTGGGTTGTTAATGAGATTCATGTAATTTCAATAGCATGGTTGATATTGTCCATAAGATAATTTGGAATTATTTTTTGGTGAAAATATTGTCGACAAGAGATGATGGTATATATCATGAGATAATGAGATCTCATGATAACTAGAAGAGATGGACCAAGTCCACCAAAGAGAAGTGGACGGCTACAACTCTCCATGAGGAGAAGCGTAGCCGTCCCCTCTTTTGAGGAGATTGGTTTATTTTCTTCATTATATTTTCTCTTATCAAATATGATTTAATTTGAAATTAATGTTGTTGATTTATCAATGAAAATTAATTTAAATTAAATCACTAGTTGTTGTATTTTTACAACAACATCTTAGCCATTGAAAGAAACACAAATCAATCTCAACCATTGATTGTGTGTTGTCCATGGATTGAGATCCATGGACTCCCTAAGAAGAGGCGCTCCTTGCTCTTCGAGATATATGATTATGAATGCTCTCTCTCCCTCTTTCTCTACACGTTAAACCTCTTTCTTTCTCATAGTGGCCGTCCACCATGGAGCCTTGTAAGAGTCATCATCGTCGCAGCATCGTCATTATGCTGTCGGATCATCTAATCGTGGATCTCCATATCCTTCGATGCGTCTCGCTCATGAAGAAGATGTTGGATCTCGTGTGAAGAGATCAAGAGATCCTCCGCTTGGATCATCAACATGGATTGCGAGGAGCATGCGATTCATCCTCGCGCTCGCAAGCGTCTCCTCCGTTGGATCGGACTTGAGACAGGAGGTTTCTTCGTTTAGATACTCGATCGCAACCACCCTTCAAGAGGTAAACCTAGTAACTATTTGTGATTTAGATGAAATGATCCAAGAAGTGTTCTTGGATCATGTGATTTCATCATTTAAAATTTTTTTAAATTCCACTGCATCGAGCGACTAGTGCGATTAGTCACTCCCGATCGCATATGATGCGATCCTCACACTTACATGATGTGCTTGAGGATTTTTCCCATATACTTCAAGTGATATCAAAGCTAGGTTGTCGAAGGTTTTGGATGAGATCTGTGAACCTCCGAAGATTTAGGCTCGATAGGGTTCGTGAAGATTTTAGCACTTCAATTTTCGCAGTCTTGTTTTGTGATAATTTTTTCGGCCCTATTTAAAATCTTTAAACACAAAAATATCACTTGAATAATTTTTCCCATTAAATAAGGAAACTATGGAATTTGAGTTTGTGTGATTTGGAATCTGATAACTCAAGATATGATCTTTTAATAACCATATGTCCACTTTTTCGAGAATAACGATTAGTGATGTAATTAAAAAGTTAATTATGGGTCTTAAACGCCTGGAAATTCATAGTTATTAATTGGGTTCTGTTTTAAATCAAATTGGCGAATAAAATAAATTTATTTTGCAATAATTGTATTTAAATTGATCGAGTTTCGTTGATTTTAGTGAGTAGGGGTCACTGCTGGAAATTAACAAACTTGATCATGAACCTTGTGATTGTAATTCAAATAAATTAATGAAAATTAATTGTTAATTTTCAGAAATGATTATTGATAAATATTTGTGAAATATTTAAAGATAATAATTATTTCCCTAAATGACATTGCATTAATCAAAATGATAAGATAGTTGATCTTGATCACAATTGGTTAATATGAAATTTCCAACAAACATTGTTTTCATTAAAACTCTAGTTTATCCTACAATAGTCGTAAGATAACTTTTACATGCAACACCTTCTTGCTTGAATAGGATTGGGGATTTGTTTAGCAATCTCCTTATAATATTATCAAAATGGTTTTGATGAATATTATATGGTATAACTTCGGTTGAAAAATTGATGAATATCTCAAGTACAAAGTGATTGACTCGACATTCTTTTTTCCCGAGGCAGATATGGTGTCTAGTCAGGGAGCGTTGGGGTAGCAGGTTGCACCGTGTGTGGTCTGTCCCACCCCGTCGGTACTGACCATGACAGCGGGTAGGGAACGAATGATGCTTGAGAGATCATGATGTATTTTTTCTAATTATTAAAATTCGAATAATACATATTTTGAGATTATAGCATCCATTCAAGTAACAAAAAAAAAGTTTGTTGTTTGATTAACTTGGATTAATAATTGATTTAATATGATTAAATTAATTATGTCCATTTAAAAGCACTCTATTATGAATAGATGTGCATTTCCCTTGGAAGAATTAATTGCATGAATAGGATTATGGTAATTAATCAAAATTTTAATATGAGGTGGAGGATCACATAAGTGACATCCATGGTCTCCCGTCAAGGCGAAGGGTTTCGTCGCCAGGGGTTGTATATAGGAGACGCTTGTCTGAAGTGACAGCTCCTCATACAAAGTTCACCTGAATCGGGCCTTTTGCTTCTCGAAAGAGTAAAGTCGTATACGTAGTGACCTCTCCTCATATTATTCGGGCGATATTGGATTGCGCATAGCAAGTACTATTCCTGTTGACGGTTGGTTCAATTAACAACAGGTCAACATCACCTTAGGGGTGGTGGGCTCGGGTGTTAAAGACCGAATTGGGAAACGTAAGTTGGACTTGCAAAGCGGAATGAGTTCCCGCTTCTTTTTATCTAAGTTGTAGTTTCTCATATTATTGGGATGTAACAAAGATAGGAGAGGAGATCCCATATCTTGCTAGAGATATAATGGTAAGAATATCTCTTACATTGAAAGTGATTGAGGGAATGAACTTTCATTGTTGACAAAGCAAGACAACTTTGATATAAAAATTTTTAAATCAAAGTAAAATATATATAATATATATACACACACTTATGCAAATTTCTTATTTCAGATAATCCTTCGTTAAACCCTCTCAAAGTTATACTCATAATAACCAGTGTAATATCATGAATTGAATTCATGATCAAGATATTATCCTTGCAATTGGACACATATTGTATGTGATTGTAATGTGCAAGTTTCCTCATAATAATGAGGAATGACAATTAAATTGATAATAGGACTACAACCCTAGGGTTTGTATGTCTCTATAGTCTTGATCTCAACGAATGTACTTTAAAAGTGACATATCGATGATGATTGCAATTGTCGGATAATCCTAATAAATTCTAAGAAAATGTTATGGCATACATATGTTCTCTTGACATTTAATCATGAATGACATGGTTCACTGCGTTATGCAGAATGGTGGCTTTATAAGAGATGATGTATTCAAAATGTTTGAATACCTACCTGAACCTAAGTCTTTAAGAGTTAAGATGTATGTAGATATGATGAGTGTCATCATCCTACTATCTATACTCTAGTCATTCATGAAGCTTCATAATATTCATATTGTAGGAATTAAATGAAGCATGTATAAATATCGAAATACTCTTACATTGAAATCTTTTGAATTCAACAAAAGAGATCCTTTGTCTTAAGCAATGGTTGTTTAGAGATGAAATGAGCGCAGTGGAAGCATGGGTGGGACCCAAGTTAGAAGGAAAGTCAAAGAGTTGATGTACTTCTATTATTTCTATACATATGACATCTAAAGAGTTGGATGAGTGCCAATATTGTAATAAGCCGATGTATTGATAGTGTGACTATCTAATCTATCTAGGATCCTTAGAGAAGGACTTAGATAATGCATCGAAATAATCTACATCTACGTATAATCATTGAAATTGACTTCCTTATTTGATAAGATTAAAAGTTTAATAATTGTATCTCATTCTTCTAATATGCAATGGTTGCATATGTTTTAGAAGGCTAGAAACTTGATCTTAAGGTTTAATAGTCATCCACATGGATGTTGATGTAATTGTTGCAACAATCTATGTTGGATAGATAGACTTCATATTTTCAGTGGGAGAGTCCTTGGTCTTAGAGAATGTTGTATGACCTAGATATTAGAATACATTCATTGTTGGAGATGAACATGTATTCTGGAATAGACCCATCATAAAGAGTTATGATAGTGGACTCTACTAAATTAGAATATCAATGAAAGGTTCATTAACATTTCTAATGCTGAAAATTAAACCTTAATAGATCAATAGGAGAATGAAGATCATTTTGACAATGATTTGGCATCGAGTTTTGGACATATGTCTATTTATATGATTGATAGACTAGTGAAATATTGAACTTTAGATTGTCTAAAGGTTCAAATCTTACATACTTGTGAATATGATATTCAAAGTAAATATGTCTAATGCACTCCTCTATGAGAATTGTGTAAGATGCTAAGGTATTTAATATCTTATACATATTTATGTGGATCATCTATATCATAATAAACATTGATTACATGTAATATCATTCGATGATTATTTGTGATATGAGATTACTTCCTTTCACCTTAGAAATCTTTGAAATGTTCAAAGAATTCACAATTTTGGTTTAGAATCAAAGTTTGAAGGAAGATGAAATGAATTTGATCTAACCTAGGTAGCAAGTACCTATTAGATGAATTCAAGGAATACCTAATGGAGATAGGATTATCATTCCTATCTCACTTCTCCTAATACACCTAAACTCAATGGAGTTGTAGGAAGATACAATCAGATCATGGGTGATATGATTTGATAAATGATTAATCTTAGCATAGTTATCTCTTAGTTTCCAAGGTATATATGTAGTAGAGACTACAATATATATCCTTAATAAGGTTCCATGCAAGTAAGCTGGAATATAACATCAGAGAGTGCTACTTCATTAGGAAAATAAAGAATGGTATTAGATGCCTACTTTATGACCTTGAGATTCTTAAAGAATTTCATCTCTAAGAATAAGATTCTAAGATAAGGACTTTCTTGAGAATCAAGATGAAAACAAAGTGAAGGAACACATTGAATCTTGAAAAGATAATGAGGCTCCTTAAGTTGGAAACTAAAAGGACAACTAAAGATGAAACACTAATACCTCTTCAAATGAGTTCGAAGATGAATTCCATGTGCCAGATAAGTCTGACAATGATCTGACTTCATATGATGAAGCTTCTGAAGATCATGACATGAAGAGATGGATGTTAGCAGTAAAGTCTAAATGTAGACTTCATATACAAGTGTTGCATATGAACCCTCCAGGATCCACCTATAAGGGTAAGACCCGTTAAGATGTGAATGGATCTTCAAGAGAAAGAGGGAACCTGATGGGAAGGTAAAGACCTTCAAAGCACGACTCGTATCCACAAGATACACACAAAGAGAAGATATCGCTTGCGATGACACTTCTTCTTCAGTGACCATGCTTAAACCCATCAGAATATTGCTAACTATAGATGCAAAACTTGACTTTGACATCTTCAAGATGGAAGTCAAGATTGCATTCCTCTATGAATACCTCTCCGAGGATATTCATAAGTAGTAGCCATAGGGCTTCATGGTTGAGGAAAGCAAGGTGTGCAAGTTGAATAACTCTATCTATGGACTCAAATAAGTTTCTTGTAGTTGGAACATAAGATTTGATGAAATTATAATGTTATGATTTCAAATGGAATCTTTATGAACCATGTAAAGCTTAGTGGGAGTACCAATGTGTTTATAGTGTTAAATGTAGACAATATCCTAATCATTTAGAATGATATAAGGATGATAATAAGTGTTTTATGATCTGGCTATTTCATACCTTGAGATATGGTCTGAAGGATACCGCTTAGATCTTAGTTCTGAAGTTGTTCAGAAGCAAAGAGAAGAAAGAGAATTGTGATTGTCACATTATTGGTACATCCTAGATATATTCTATCCAAGGAAGGCTCCTTTCCCTTAGGATTTGGTGCTGACCAATTTGAAGGGATAACATATCTAGTGTTGATGATGCTGAAACTGCTTGCCCTTGTGCATCAGTTGCTAGAAACCTGGTATGTGCTAGATATGTACGAAAAGCTAGATATCTGCCATGCAGTGGGAGTAGTAAACTGTTGCTAATCCTACTATGGAGATAAAACACTTAGTTGCAGTAATAAAATAATATCTTCAAAGATGACAAGACTTAGAGATAGTGATCTCAAAGTCTTATCTTCAAGAAATCAAGGCTTTATAGATAGTGATGTAAAAGGTCTTAACTGTGGATACCTTAGTAGATAAAGATCTTCGAGAATAAGGGTATTCTAACAAGGATAATTAAAATTACACACTGGTTATAACGATTATTGAGTTGTAGTGTCAAAGACATTATGACTGCCTCAATATTGAGTATTGGTTGCATAAGATGCAACATTCGCATTAGATGCGAGCACTGTTACTGAGGGATATGCAAGTGCCGTAAAAGGACTTGGCATAGTCTCTCGGGAACAAAGTGACTGATCAGCTTACCTGGCTATATTAAATAGTCTATGATTGTCACATGAGTACGGGTTTAATGATTAGTCTATTAATGGCTCTTTGAGTTAGTGGGAGATTGTTGGACATGCGAGCCCACGGTGAGCCATTGTGTAATAAATGTTCTTGCAATTCACTCCTTAATCTGAAATTAAGAATAACTAATTTGTATAATAGGTTCCTTAGTACAATTAGGGTTATGTACCGTAGCCATCTTAATGATCATACATCACTTGATTCAAGTATTAAATCATAGAGGCTGGTGCTTGGATGAATATCTAAAGAGTTAGATTGAGGACTCATCAAGTATCGTTAAATGATTGTTAAGATGTGATCTCCAGCCTGAGTAGGAGATGGCAATCCTTATCTCTAAAGGTTGATATCTGACCGACCTCTTGATGCAGGTCCTCTGCATAGGAATAGAGATTCGGAGATGTTATATTAGTTAGGTCAAAGAGTTGACTTAAGGAGATCGAGATAACCAAAGACCTATATCGTATGTTGTCAAGGTATAGGCACACATCCTCTGACCAGAGATATATGTGTTACTATATGTTTGAATATGTACATTTGGCAGACCAATAGTTTGATGACCTAATCAAGGTCTATACACCAGCGCATTGGTGTGCATATAAGGGCATATGAGTAATACGATCTCTCAAAGGGATCATACAGGTTCATTTACTGAACCGGAATACATGAGCTCACTCATGAGATATTGGGAAGAATCAAATTCCGTGCACGGTCATCTCGCTTTGGAAGCTTGACTGAATTTTTAGGTTTGATATATACTTTTGGAAAGTATAGGATCAACACCTGGGTATGATATATACTTTTGGAAAGTATATGGTTGAAACCGACTCCCAATAATTAAATGAGAAATTTAATGATAAAATCCTGAAGGAGACAGTCTAAAAGAGATCTAAAACTTCGGGTATAATCTAGGTCTTCAAGTATGCAGAATGTACAGGTATCAGGAATACCTAAGGGTGATGTGATCATAAACGATTGTATAACCATGACGCTTCCATTCCTAGGGAGTGATGAAACGGGTCTGGATTTTAGTGACTCCTCTCGCAGAGAAGTGGTCTAATCTTAGTCCAAATGTTGGACATTGATCTGAATGTGATTTAGATATAATGAGAATATTAGATCTACGGTCTTGATTTAATCAAGCATCTATGGGAGGTCTGCAAGATCTGGATTTGAGATTTGATATTAATATCCAAGTCACTATACGTGGAACAATACAATCTCCATGTCCTTATCTTCATGTATCCGCGGAGAAAGCGCATTATCCTTGAAAGAGTTCAGGGATAATTTCATTGTTGATATATGTATCCAAGCATTGAGAAAATTAATAATTAAATGTGATTTAAGTATCATGGATAATATGAATTTGATCCATATTATAAGGAGAGTTATCTGAGATAATTAAATATGATTGAATTATCAAAGATGTGAATAATGTAAATGTGATTCATGTTATTTGGGCACATGAGAAAAGAGATCCAAGATGATTAAATGTGATTTAATTATCATGGATATGAATAATGTGGATAGCACTATCCATATTAATCGTATATATTATAAATGTGATTTATAATATATTAGAGAGAGCATATTGTGATTTATATTTATTGATTAATTGTCAATGTGAATTGGATTCACATTGAATGATTAATTGAAAATATAATTACATTTAGTTTTTGGTTGTGAATGAGATTCACGTAATTTCAATGGCATGGTTGATATTTTCCATAAGATAATTTGGAATTATTTTTTGATGAAAATATTGTCGACAAGATATGATGATATATATCATGAGATAATGAGATCTCATGATAATTAGAAGAGATGGACCAAGTCCACCAAAGAGAAGTGGACGGCTACAACTCTCCATGATGAGAAGAGTAGACGTCCCCTCTTTTGAGTAGATTGATTTATTCTCTTCATTATCTTTTCTCTTATCAAATATGATTTAATTTGAAATTAATTTTGTTGATTTATAAATGAAAACTAATTTAAATTAAATCATTAATTGTTGTATTTTTACACCAACATCTTAGCCATTGAAAGAAACACAAATCAATCTCAACCATTGATTGTGTGTTGTCCATGGATTGAGATCCATGGACTACCAAAATACTATATAAGAAGAGGCGCCCCTTGCTCTTCGAGATTTACGATTATGAATGCTCTCTCTCTCTCTCTCTCTTTCTCTACATGCCAAACCTCTCTCTTTCTCGTAGTGGCCGTCCACCATGGAGCCTAGTGAGAGTCATCATCGCCGCAGCATCGTCGTTATGCTGCCGGATCATCTACTCGTGGATCTTCATCTCCTTCTATACGTCTCACTTGTGAAGAAGATGTTGGAACTCGTGTGACAAGATCAGGAGATTCGCCGCTTGGATCATCAACATGGATTGCGAGGAGCACGCGATTCATTCCCGCGCTCGCAAGCGTCTCCTCCATTGGATCGGACTTGAGACAGGAGTTTCGATCGCAACCACACTTCAAGAGGTAACCCTAGTACCTATTTGTGATTTAGATGAAATGATCTAAGAAGCGTTCTTCGATCATGTGGTTTCATCATTTTTTTAAATTCCACTACATCGAGCGACTAGTGCGACTAGTCGCTCCCATCGCATACAATGCGATCCTCACACTTCCTTGATGCGCTTGAGGATTTTTAACATATCCTTCAGATTTCATCTGTCTCTCTCTTCCCCTCTTCCCATCGTCACGTCCCTATTGTGGTGACAACAATGTCGGTCTCTTGAGGACCTCCACTATCATCTACCTTGCAAGAAGTCATCTTTCCCTATTTAACCAACTAGGATCAAGGTACACAAAAACCTTCTCCTACTGTCTACCAATGCAATGGATGAAGTCATTCACTTCATTTAGTTGCATGCTCATGCCAATTTCACCTTCATTCTGGTTGAATCACCTTCTCTAGCTAAATCCCTTTCTGTAACCTTCTCTTCGGAATAGAGTCGACGATTCGATATTGTCTCTTCTTCCATCATCCTTGCAGCGAAGGACTTTTCTCATTCCTTTCCGTTGTTTCAAATACGTTATCCACATATGCAAGAAGGTTTGGATTAAGTCCCTAAATTAGATTACATAATTTCATTCAAGAGAGAAGTTCAATGACCAATAGCAGTGAGTTGATTTCACTTTTAGACACACATCAGATCTAATTCAAAATACTTTGTTTGGATATTGGGTTGATCAAGATACTTTTGATTCATCAGATCCTTCAAACTACAAGCATAGGAGTAAAAAATGACAAACTGACCGTGTTTTACTCTTCTCACATTTTCAAGTGTTATGAATTTGATCAGATCATTATCACAGTAGATACTTGTGTGTTTAAGGAAGATAAAACAAAGCATAATATTATATTGTGTTAAACATCAAGAAAAAGATTGTGGAGGAAAAGTTTGCCGTATCTCAAAAAGTGCAGCTCAGTTGGTCAATGAAATTGGTCTACACCCAGCCAGCCATCTCTAGCCAAGTGCTTGCACTAGAGATCGTGCAATATAATCTTGGTCATCATGTTATATCATAGGCCTTTACATAATTGATGTCACTTGAAACATCATGTTAAACTCCAATATAGATTCCAGTAACTTAGCAGTAACTCGAAACAAACAAGACTAATACTGATAAATAACAGGAAACTAGGATTTTATGATAAAGGAACAATATCGTAGCTTGCAAACTGGAAACTCTTTTGAAAATAAAAATTTATCTAAGCATGCAATAATGCCTGAACTTCTGTAATACCCTACACATTTATGCTTGAGGCAGATCCTTTCATTTATAATGTAGTGATAAAGAAATTTTGTGCTTGCCATGATTTAAGTTGAATGTGTATGTTATCTTCATTATAAATGGATCACCAATTGATTGGAGCAAGATCTCAAAAAGTAGTCTATCAACGGCTCTAACGGGCACCTAAGAAAATTAACAAGCAAAAATTTTAACACAGTCTAAAAAGTAATTATTAAAGTGAAATTGAAGAATCGTGCTTTTTTATGAGCAAAACCAGTCGATCAAACAAATCTAGATGTTCCGAACAGCTAGATCGATATTCTTTAATAATGAGGAAAAACATTAATATAGGTCACAAACCATATACAATATAGATATCAAGAGTACAATATGCACAGAGATATATGTTAGTTTATTGTGCTTATAAACACTAAAAGTTTCTATTTATAGATTGATATATTTATAGATTGATGTTGCAGAAGGCATTCAATGATAGTATAATTTAGTAGCCAAAATATCGATTCTTGAAACTGAAAGATCAAGATCAAGCAAATGAGCATTGTATGTTGTAAGTTCCCTACAAAATCAACTTGAGTGCAGAAGTATACGGATAATAGCTCTTAATTATGAGGATGAACAAAAATCCATTGCCAGATATTGCTTGTGCTTTCTTTTGCTAAATTAAGGAGTTATATATATTTATAACTATATGGGGGAATTGATGATGGTATTGGTTAGGTTTTTTAAAATTGAACTAAAGTTTGAAGGTTTCATAGATATTGATAGGCAGAGAAACAGAAAAGACTAATTTTTGGTTTGCTGCAATATGACCAATTCACATGTGGTAAGCAAGGTGTGACATTTCTATAGTGATTATTGCTCTAGACTTTGTTTTTGTCAATGAAACGTAATCCCCAAATCTTCGTACACTCAAAGTAAGTGAAGAAATTATTTTCTTGATGTTGATGACTTACAATTATCAAAACAATGACGAATTCACCACCACAAGAAACCCACCATATCCACATTAAAACCATCGAGTGAGGTGTACTTTTGCATGTTTTCAATATTTATGCTCTGGTTACCATTCAACCATCAGTGCTTGACCACCACGCGTTGGACCATCGAACCACTTTTCCAACATCAGTCGAGCACTGATGATGCACACCATCGATCTTCGTCAAGTTGAATCGGAAAGGAGGCGAAGTCCTCTACCACTCATTATAGTCATCTGAGACTCTTGATCTCAACACATGTTCTCTGGAGCTTCTTAGCTTAATCCTCTATTACATTTGTATTTCTTATGCTCTACAGAAAAACTTATTATGGGGCAGAATATTGAGGAGATTTACCAATGATTACTTTTAATAATCATTTATTAGTACTATAATCGTTTATCAATAATGTTTCATTTATTTTTTTCCCAAAAAATATTTCAAAGCTTGCATCAATCCGCTGCGGAGCGCGGCAAATACACTAGTCTATATATACGATGGATCTATAAGTCATATAAATTTGTATCATTTAGATTATTTACTATTTCGTGCATTTTTTTAGTTCAATTTTTATATTTATTAAATATATACAAATAACGTGCAAAGTACAACTAGGTGAAGTACAACTACATAAATATGTACACAATACGGGATGTGTGTATATGCATATGAAAATAATACGGGATGTATGTGTATGTATACATACATATGCGTGTTGGGCATGGATGCATGGGTGCACAATGCATTGGATATGAAGCATGTGCACCTGTCAAGTATAAATAGAATGCAAATATGCGATGATGCATGCATGAGTGCAGGGGTGGAACTAGCATATAGCTTGGGGGGTCGTGACTCCTCCTTAATTATTATATTTCACTTATATAATGTTATTAAATTTTGAAATGGCTCTTGCTCAAAATTTAAATATAGACTAAATATTGTCAAATATTAGCACAAAATGTTATTGTCTTACTGGAAAAGTGTTGTTTCCTCTATTTAATGAACCAAGGATTGAATCTCATGCTTGCATTTTTTGTTAAAAAAATTAGCTATACTCACTTTACCTCTTTACATCCTTTCTTTTGTTTAACAAATTAATTCCATCCTTTCTTTGTTAAAAATTATTTTTACTCACCTTAAATATATTAACATTATAAGTATAATTGCTATAAAATGATATTCAAACTCATTTATCTCTCCTATTATTTCTAATTCTCTTTTTAAATGAAATAAATTTTGTTGTTACCTTTTAAGTATGAAAATTTTTAACTAAAACTACTAAAAAAATTGCCATTAGAAAAAAATATTCTATATCTTATTGAAAATTCAATAATATTTAATGGTAAGTTTATCTAATTTTAAAAATCACATTTGAAATTATTAATTCTACTTAAAAAATATCATTTGAAAATGCATTTTTTTCTATTTTTTACTTATACATGATAATGTATACTAGGCCCACCTGGATAAAATTCCTGGTTCCACCCCTGCGTGAGTGCACGCATACCTTGAATGCAACTAGCCATCTTCTTTGAACTCCAGCTTAAAAGATCACCAACGATATTATATCTTTGTAATTTGATGAAGATAATATTGTGATATCTTTAAACTTAACACATTTTAGAATTAACTAATTATTTTTAAATTCTTTTAATGAATCAATGTCAATACTTATTTAAGTTAGAATTTCAAACGAAGCATGGAACTATTGAAATATATGAAATGTCCAATTAAACGAGAATCGATCCTATGTACGGATGGGATGGGTCGGGCCCTTAGGCTCAAGCCCATCTAATATTTCGGGCCTTGGGCCGATCAAGGTTTGCATATCCTGGTTTTGTTCAGCCCAAGCCCAAGCCCAATCAATCCATTTCCTTTGGGTCGGGCTTGGGCCATGTCGGCCCAAGCCTCAACACGTTCTGTGAGCTTGCGGTAACATGTTATGGGATATTCATGACTGATTGCCATCAATCCATCCCGAAAAACCAATCCTTTCCCACTTCAAGAAGTGTGACTACATTGATGATTTCTAACCATAAAACACCCTGACATAGAACATACAATCCTCATGTGTAATATAATACAATAAGCATTAACCAGCAAAATGGGGAATAATATATATTACTTATGAACAAATATGTAAAATTGTGAATCATGATCGGTCTGCATCAAGAGGAAAAGCTCAACCATATTTCATGAATCTTGGTGATTTGAAAACAGGTAGAGCTAACAAAGAAGATGTCTCTCATTTAAAAAACAATCAAAGAACATAACTTACAATTAACATGATTCAACTCCATATTAGCATGCATTGTTTTTTTCCTCGTTAGTAGGTATTGGTGGTTCAATTGAATGCAAGCATTGTATCTCTACAAAATAATACACGAAGGTAATATATGAAGTAACATGACAGGATAACAGACTACACTCCACAAGAGAGAGAGATCCACCAAGAAACTATGTATAAGAAACTATCCACATGTAAAAATTTTTGTTGAGTTTGCATAAGAAACTGACCTGTATGTGTTGTAGGAAGAGATTGAGTTAAAAGAAATCTCGGAGATCATGTATGACATCTACCTGTGAGAGTCGCATATCCAGGATTTTAGTTTTAATAAAATTAAAGCAGAATAACAAGAATCTGTAGATAAACTTGAATAACATCTACCTAGAAGCTAGAGCTGTAAATTGGAGACATATTCTAGCTCTTTTTGGAAGCGTGGTAATCACGTCACCTTGATTCATGTACAACGACAAGTGGGGAGTGAGCTCAAGCCTGTACATAGGAGAGAGGATGGAGGCGGAGCAGCGAGGACTTGGGCCCTGATTGAGCTTGATGCTATAAGGGGGTCACAACTCCAAGGTGGAGGGGGCGTACAGGCACGTGGTAGGGAAACTAGGATGGAGGAGGGAGAGGAGTAGTTGTCGTGGGTAGGCCGACGAGCAGTGGAGCCTCGAAGGAGCGCGGGGGAGGTCATCGACGAATCCTAGGGTTAGGGCCAAAGGGGTAGCACGTGAGGAATCTGGGAGTGGGAAAGAGGGGGTACGTGAGATTGAGGGTTAGGGCAAAAGGGGAGTGAGGAGAGGGTGCAAAACACCCTGGCTAAGCCTCGTGCCCAAGTTCGGGCTGTGTAGTGGGCTTTAGTTCAGACCACTCCCCAGGCCCACTTCGGGCCCCCGAACAGGTTGGGCCTCAGGATGGGTCGAGTTGGGTCGAATGTTTAATCGATTGATTGGGAGTACCTAACATCTTGTCTTAGAGGGTATACGGTGCCCAACAATTCGGGTCCGACAATCATTGTATCGACCGCTCACGCAACTCTTGGTACCCAATCAATCAACTATAACAACAATCAACCCACAATGTATGAATAACCAATGAAAATGTGTGAGTCAAAATTTATTTTTATTTTACCTCTACAAAATACGTGTATAGTGAATAAGTGTAGAGTGTCGAACCACAGAGAGCAAACACGTGGATATGAGTATTTATTGTCTAAAATTAAACATCAAATATTTTTATACTTTTTAATTTACTGTGAGATTTTAATTATATTTATTTTTATGTATTTTTAATATTTTTATTTTTTATATTTTAATTTTATAATTTTATTTCTTTTAAACTTTGATTTTAAATTCCTTTTTCTTTTTAGAATATATAATAAGTATATATACTTATATGTAATAATATGTATAATATAAGTATATATGTTAAATATAAAATAATTTATAAAATTCAAATAAGTACAATTTCCTTTATTTTTTAAAGGTTTTAAAATATATTTAGGTTTTTATAATTAATATTAAGAATCATAATATTATATAAGTAATATTAAGTGTATATATACTATATACGATCTTATATTTATAAATATAGTATATATATATATATTAAAAATATATAAAATAATTTTTTTATGTTTTATATTTTTTCTCTATTTTTGTGATTTTACTTGTAATTATTCATTTTTTTATTATTTTTAATTAATTTTAAAAAGTAAAATAGCGACTTATATTAATAGGCCAGATTGTTTTGGGATTTAAAAATAAATATAAGTCCAAAATCACTTAAACTAATCTTAATATATACTATATAATATAAAGAAGAATATACAACAAAAAACTAATTTTTTTATTTTATATTTTTTTGCAATTTTTTCTAAGGTTGGGATGGTTTTTTAATATTAAAGTTTTTCCTTTGTATTTTTTAGATTTTTGGTATCGATTATATTATATAGTTTTATATATCTATATATTTTTTGTAAAATGTAAAGGTGATTTTATATTTTTCGTCTTTTTATATGTAAACAAGGAATAAATAGGCTCCTCTTGATTTTAATAAATGGAAAATACAAGTAAAATGCAACAGTAAAAATATAGCATGAACAAGCATAAAATGAAGCATTTACCGTGAGTTTTCCAAGATTGTACATTACATGAGCTATTTAAAAAAATAAAATGAAACAAAATAAATATATAGTGATAGAAGGGATATATATGCAATTTAAATAAAAGATGAGGATTTGCATGAAAAATACCTAAAGTTTTAACACTGTATTACAATTTTTAAGTAATATAATAAATAAACAAAGCTGACGGAGCACAACTTTTATTTGCCCAACTCATGTGGGAGACCACGTGAGTTGAGCTAGCGTGTACTTATATGCAAAATAAAATAAACTCAGGGTTCCATTTGCAATTTTCATACAAAAGTTTCCTCTTACTTTAATATTTATAGGACTTGATATTAAATAAAAAATAACATAGGGGTTACTTAATAATTTATCCCCTTACTACATGCGATCGGAAGGCTCTGAAAGCTCCACGTGGCTTGATCAACGGCTCTGGGAGGTGACCGTTCGGCTGATGAATGAACGAACTAGATTATATCTGGGTTGCCTTCCTTAATTGAACATCATCGCATCTGTAGGTGCCTTCAAAGATGTCTGAGGTTCACCGGGAGGACCCTAGAGCTGGAAGCACTTTGAGTTTCTGTTATGGATCTGTTCTTCACTCCATGTGGCTTGGTTGGGTGTAACGCACGATAAAAATGTTAAGGACAATGAGAGGGTCGAAATCGACCCTCTCTTGAAGCTGTACACGTATGGGAATGGCAGATCGACGAAGCTCCGGCGATGGCGAAGGAGGGAGCTTAGAATTCCACTCAATCCGTATATAATCGAGGTGAAAACATGGGGAACATATGGAGAAGGCTTCGAGGTTTGAAAATGGAAAAATGGGGGTCGAATACAGTCGAGGATTGACGTAGTTGGGGCTAGAGCCTAGTGCTCCAGCAATTTCAAAACTTGAAATTAAACTAACTTAGACGCTAATTGATCAAAGTAAAATCTATGTTAAGCTACGAGACGGAAATACGATGAAAATAGCTATACCTAGCGGCTCGACTTGACCGGAGTCATGGAGTAGATAAGACATTGCCGAAGGAGCTCCAACAACACTTGGATCTCCTTCCTCCGCCTTTCTCTACGCTGACAAGGTGGGTGATCTTTATGTAGGGCTATAGGTTGGTGGGTTGTTTGAGGGAAATGATGAAGGGGGAAGGCAGGAGAAATGACAAAGTCAGAGGTCATGAGACCTCTGATAAGAAGGGGGCACACGAATATATAGTTGACCGAGGTCAACAAATGCCACGACCTGGTTGGTCCACGTGGACCAACCAGAAAATAGATGGAACAAACTTCTTTATTAATTAGATTAAAAATGATAAATGATTTATTTAATTTTAGGTCAAAACATAAAAATATTTGTAATACTATGTACTATTTATTCTGATTTTTATTTATTTTTATAATCTAATTTATTATATTCTATGATTTACATGTATATACATAGGTATATATACATATATTTTGCATATTTTATTTTTATTTTGTATTTTATTTTTATTCTTTTATACATAATTTCTACATTTATAATTTTTTATTTACATATTAAGATATTTTCAATATAATTTTCCGAGTTTATTTATATCCTTAAATAATTAGGTATATATATTATGTATGTACATTATAGGTATAATTCATCTATATATTGAAGTACATTATTTATTTTAATGGATTTTACAGTTTTATTTTATTTTTATCATTTACATATATTTCAAATAATATTTACAAATACACAAAGATATAATAAACTTAAAAATGCGAAGAATAAGTATAATGAATAGTTTATACATGTATACTGCACAATGAGGGTCCAAAAGCCAACTTTTGCATCTTATCTCCAATTACGTGAATCTACCTTCATTAAATAGATAATTTAATTTATGAACAATAAAAAGTAAGTTTGGTAAATTTTGAATATATATGGAGAATATACATCTCTATAAAATTTTCTTTGTGGCTTTTTATTCTGTGGTCCTGAACGCATTGTGCATTATTTTTGAATGAAATAAAATTTGTACTTTTTGTATTTTTATTTACAATATTCACGTTGAGGGTTTATTGATTTGGGGTATAAAAATGAGAAAATAAAATGGATCCTAAAATGCAATTATTTGGCTACAAAATTAGGGGTTTTTAGTTGTGTTTTCTGTACAATTGGCCGACCTATCTCCCGTACTTTATTCCTTGTGACCAAGTCATCGTGATGCCTATGTCTCAAGGTTTAGGGTCACTCAGTATCTTTGACATTTCATTATTTTTCTCTTATTTCCTTTATTCTTTTATTTTGGTATTAATGTATTTTGTATAGTATATATGTATCAATAAAGGAATGTTATTTTGGATAAATTAATGCTATATACATGCATTTAGCTATGGATTTAAGGCTAGAATGAAAAAATAAAGGTGATGAAATGAAGATTCATCACCGAGCTAATCTCGAGCCTAGCCCAAAGTAATTTTGGGTTGACATTTTAGGCCTAGGCCTGGCATAATGCCCTATTGGGCTTGGGCTGGGCTGAGCTTTTTGGGATGGGTTTCGGGATGGGTTGGGCCGGCCCAACCCAATGCCCATAACTACCTGTATGTTTTCCACAATACGGACTTTTTCTAACATGAAGAAGCAAAAAAATATGTGTGTAAAAACATAAGCTACCATCAATTAACTGCTTGCATCCAGTGGGGTGCCCACGGATCGGATAAAATTCGTAATCTGATCCAATCCGACATGGTTTGGATTGGGCTGTTTCCCTCTCGACTTTTGATCTTGATTTTATCATTTTAGTGGATTGCATCGGATCGGAATTTTCCAAATCCATTACAATATGGATTGAGTCGGATCTTTACCAAATTTGAAATGATCCAATCCATCAATCCGTTAACATACACATGTAGATACATATATACATATATACGTATGTACATACATACATAAACATATAATATCTATGCGTACCTATTTTGAATTCCCTATAAGGAAATAATCAATGTCATTTTTTCCTTATCAATCTTGGATACAATTCCTCTTGATAGCACCTTTTCTTCTCTTTTGAAAGGCGAATGTTAAATATTCAAAATAATAAAGTATGACTATAACTTGTAAAATTATAATCCTTGTCCGGTTATTCCCCTCCATGTTCCCTCTCTCCATCTCTCATTTCAATATTAACCACTAATATTCCTCCTAATTCCCTCTCAGTGCATTTCGATGATGTGTCCTTTTTGCACAATGTTATTCCTTTCCAGCTTAACGCCATTGCCCCCTCTTAGCAGGTGTCACCGCCCATCTCAAACAACGTAATCCCCTCCCACGTGATACCATTTGGGCTCAGTATGATGCCACTATTATTGTCTTCATTAAAAGAACATAATTTTGAGATAGTTTCCTGGTACATTTGTTATATATTTTCTGACCCTTTTACTTCTTACATTTTACTTGCTCTATCTTGCAACCTTATTTTTGGCATGAAATTAGATCAATTAGACAATAAAATGTGTCGCGCCCATCTAATAAGAAATAAGCACTATTTCAATTCCTTTCGTTTTTAACTTAATATATATTTTTAACTTAATATATAAAACAAAACGAGTTAATTATGCACATAGAATAATGAGTTCATGTTAGTAAAAATATACAACATACAATGTAGACCCAAAACCCAAGTTTCACTTATGGACCCTGATTATTTTGAATTTGATTTGTAGATAATTGAATGTATATTAATTCAAAAGTGAGCATGGGTTCCTAGGAGACTGTATATGAGAAATATTTGGCTTTATGGATTTTTATCTCAAAACTCAGAGTTTGGTTTAATTTAACATATATAAATACACATGTTAGTATTTTTCTGATAATTTTCATTTATTAATGTGAGTAATATGTACATATTGGAGTTGATTTTATTTCATTTGGAATTAGTATAAAAGAATTAGGAAAGTCGAATGTTAGGTTAATTTATTAGTAATTATATATATATACACAATTTGTGGCTTCTATCAATGCAATTATGAAATGATAAGATATGGCTATTATTTATGCATGCATGAATGATAATAGTGAAATATTAATGTACTTGAGGACACAGATATATTTTCAGCTTTTAAAGTAATGAATCACAGATTCATTAGCAAGTCTTTGCATATCTCCTAGTAATAGTGCTCGCATTTAATGCAAATGTTGCATCCTATGCAACCAATACTCAATCTTGTTAAAGTAGTCAGAGTACCTTGCATATGATTAGTTTTAGCATTTGGTACCACAAATAAATAATTATTATAACCAGCAAGGGATTTCTATTATCCTTATTAGAATAACATTATGACTGGAGATCTCTATCTCCTTAGACAAAGACATAGTATCAAGTCTTGTAAGGTATATTTAGATAAGACTTTTAGATCACTATCTATAAAATATTAAGTTCTCAAAGATAAGACTGAGATCATTGTCTCTAAATTCTTATGTCTTTTAAGATGTTATTATTACTACAATTAAGTGTTTTATCTCCATAGTAGGATTAGTAACAGTTTACCGCTCCTACTGCATGGCAGACATCTGGTTTTGTACATATCTAGCATACCCTAGGCTTCTTATAGTTAGTCCACAAGGGCATGCAGATGTAGCTTCTCATCATCAACACTTTGAGGAGTTGTCCCTTTAGACATTCCATGACTGCATCTTAAGGAATGAGTTGTTCCTTGGAATTTCCAAAGTGGAATATGTCAAATATGTATCCCTAATGTGGTGGTCCTAATGCCCTCTTCTCTTTACTTCTGAACAACTTAAAAACTAAGACTTGAGAGGCATCCTTGAAATCTTTTATCTCAAAGATATGGGTCAACCGTATTATAGAACACATATTATCATCCTTATATCATTATAAATGATTGGGATTTCATCTACAGTTAGCACGCTGAATACAATGGCACTCCCACTAAGCTTCACACATTTCATAAAGATTCTATCTGAAATCACAACCTTTATAATTTCACCAAATGTGATGTTCCAACTATGAGAAGTTTGTATGAGTCCATAGATGGAGTTTTTAGCTCACACACCATGCCTTCCTCAACTACGAAGCCCTGGAGCTACTTCATATGAATATCCTCGTTGTGTATCAATATAAGAATGCAATCTTGACTTCCATCTTTCAGATGTCATAATAAAGTTGTGTAGCTATAGTTAGCAACATTCTAATGGATATAAGCATGGTTACTTGAGAGCAAGTCTTATCGCAAGCGATGTCTTCTCTCTATATGTGACCATTGGCTACAGGCCATGCTTTGAAGATTTCTATCTTTCTCATATGGTTCCCTCTTTCTCTTAAATATCCTTTTACACCCAAAGGGTCTGACTCCTGCAGGTGGATCCTTGATTGTCCATATACAACTCTTGTGCATGAAGTCTGCTTTAGACTTTATTGCTAACATCAATCTCTCCATGTCATGATCCTCAGAAGCTTCATCATATGAAGCCTGATCATTGTTAGACTTCTTTAACACATGGAATCCATACCTTCTAAGGAGACTTACCATCCTCAAACGGATTTGAAGAGGTATGAGTGTTTTCATCATTAATAATCTTCCTCTAATTCTAGGAGCCTCATTATCTTCTTAGGATTCGATGAGGCCTGTTACTTCATTTTTCCCTTGACTCTTAAGGAAATCGTACGCTAAGAATCGTATCCTTAGAGACGAAATCTTTTCAGAATATCATTCTCATAAAGTAGGTATCCAATACCGTCCTTTGTATTTCCAATGAAGTAGCACTCTCTAATGCTGGATTCCAGCTTACTTGCGTCCATGTCTTATTCATGGACCAAGTAACACTAAATCCTCAAGTGTCTAACACTTGGCTTGGTTATAAATCATATCTCATGAGAGGTCTTGGGTTTAGATTTGCTTGTATTATTATTAAGGATATATTGTAGTCTCTACTATATATACCTAGACACTAAGAGCTAATTATGCTAAGATTCATCATTGATTGGATCATGTCAAACATGATTCAATTGCATCTCACTACAACTCTATTGAGATGAGGTGTATTTGGATGAGTAAGTTAGGAACAATATCCCTTTTTTATAAGGTATTCCTTGGATTCATCTAATAGGTACCGACTACGTTGGTCAGATCGAATTCTTTTCATCTTCCTTATAACTTCAATTCTCAACCAAATTATGAAATCTTTGAACATTTCAAGGTTTATACCATACCACAAAAATCATCAATGCGTATCACATATCATTACTGCTCATTATGGCATAGATGGTCCATATACATCAATATGTACGAGGTCTCAAATACCTCTGTATTTTACATAATTTTCAGAGAAGGGTGCATTGGACATTCTACTTTGAATACAACAATTCACACATATGTAAGTTTTCAACTTTCTAGCAATCTAAAGTTCTATTTTTTATAAACCTATTGATATTATCAACATACGCATGTCCAAGTCATGATACCATATCACTGTCAAATGATCGTCATCCTCCTTTTGATATTTTAAGGCTTAATTTTAGTTAAAAATGTTAATAAACCATTCATTAATATTCCAATTTAGTAGAGTCCTCTAGATGTTAAATGGCCATCTGAAATATATACATCAAAACTCTTTATAATAATGTTTATCCCAGAATGCATGCTATTTCTAACAAGTTTAGAAATAAACAATGTATATGTTCTAATATCTAGGTCATAGAGATATTCTCTAAGACTAAGAACTCTCTCACAGGAAAGAAATAGTCTATATATCCAATGGAGATCATTGCGACAATTGCATCAACTCCCATATGTATGACTATAAACCGTAAGATCAAGTTTTCTAGTCTTCTAAAATATGTATAACAAATTACAAGTGTTAGTAGAAGAATGAGCTAAAATTATTATACTTTAATCTTATCTATAAGTAAGTCAATTTAAATGATGATATGTAGATGTAGAATACGTCATTGCACTATCTGGGTCCTTCTCTAAGGATTGTAAAAATAGTATGGATAGTCATACTATCAGTATATCGACTTGTTGCAGTATTGGAATACATCAACTCTTTGGATGTCATTAGTGTGGAAATCGTAGAAGTGTAGTCAACTCTTTGACTCTCCTTCTTACATAGGCCAGACCTGTGCTTCCACTGTGCTTCCTTTAACAATTAAACAACCATTGTTTAAGATAAAGGACCTCTCTAATTGAACATGTCCTCAAAGAACTTCAATGTGAGATTATTTCAATATTTACTTATTTCATCTCTTTCATAAAATATAAAAATATGAAGCTTCATGAAGAACTTAAGTAGAAATAGTAGAATGATGACACTCACCATATCCAGACCATATTAATCCTTAAATACTTCGATTCAGACAGCTACTCAAATGTTTTGAGTACATCATCTCCTATGGAGCCACCATTCTGCATAATACAACGAACCATGTCATTCATATATAATGTTGAGAGCGCATATACTTGCTAAAATATCTCCTTTGAATTTAGATTGATAATGAAAATTTCAATCATTATCGACATGTTACTTTCAAAAGAACACTCGATGAAAGATCAAGACTGTAGAGACATACAAACCCTAGGCTATTGTCCTATTGTTTATTTAATTGTCAATCCTCATTATCATGAGGAAACTTGCACACTGTAGCCACATACATTATGTGTCCAACTGTAAATACTACATCTTGATCATGGATCCAATCCATTATATTTGTTATGATTGAATATCGATTTGAATAGGTTTAATAAAGGTTATCTGAACTAAGATAATTTGCATAAATATAATTAAGATTATTATTATTTAAATCAAAGTTGTCTCATTTTTTATTACCTTCAAAATCTATTCTCTTTTGAAGTTTTGAAGTATGAGGCATGCCAACTAAAGTACCTCAAGTGAGATATGTTATCTCACTTTTACCTTCGTCACACCCAAATAATATGAGAAAATGAAACTCATGTGAATGAAGAGGGAACTCTTTCCGCCTTGTTAGCCAGCTTTCATTTCCCAATTCGGTCTTTGATACCCGATCGCACCATCCCTAAGGTGATGTTGAACCATTATCAATTGAATCAATCATTTAATGGAATAGAAAGTGCTATGCATAATCCAATACCACCTCAATTATATGGGGAACAATATTGGGGTCACTACGCATATGATCTTACTCTTTCGAGAAGAAAAGAGCTTGATCCATGTATGCTCGTACATCGGAGCTATGACTTCAGATAGACATCTCTAGCATATAATCCTAGGCGATGGAACCCTTCGCTTTAACGGGAGACCATGTATGTCATCTTTGTGATTCTCCATACACCATTCAAATTTTGATTGATAACTTGAACCACATTCTCATGATCAACCCTTCAAAGGGAAATCTAGTCTTATCAATTATAGACTGTGTATTTTAACTGGATTATATTAATTTAATCATATTAAATCAACATTAATACAATGCAACCAACAAACAATTCATTTACTTGATATTACTATATACTATACACCCTCACTTAGTATATTCCATTATTCACATTTAGTTGTGAAAATACGTACATGCTACCCTTCCTTTAATCATCGTTCCAACTCAAGACATATGATTGTTACATATTGTACTAAGGGATTTTCTCGATCTTTCGGCTATGTATGCTACTATATAATAATCACTCAGAAATTTAAATATTAAAATATTTTCAGTTTATCTATATTCCTAGTCATATCAAGCAAACAAGTTGGTTTTCAATGTTAAAGTTCAACTACAACTACTGCAGTTTCAAACTAGGGTTTGTCATGAAACAATTCAATTAAGAGTGATGCTATCATTTATTTCTCAAACTGGTGAATTCATAATTTCTATGACTTATATTGAACGACAAACACATTAAATTAAATGATCCAATCAACTTCTGACCCATATCCACTAAATATTACATATCTAGGGCAAACGGAGTCGGAATCGTGTGAACTAAATTCGATCGATTTGATTGTATAATTCTTAACATAAGAAATGTATTTTCAACATGTTTCATGACATAAAAATAGTAACTAAAATTCATCAGGTTACAGATCCAAAATTCATGCAAAAAACAATACATTGCAGCAACTTTTCGTATCAGAATAAATGCTCGATCATCGCCAACCTTTTGGCAATTATTTGGATATCATGTACATACATTATAAACATGACTAAGTATATCAAAGCACATTCACAACATTCCAAAATAATAGATATATCATATATGCACAAAATCATTTCAAACATGAAAAACAACAAGTTCTCATGCATCTCATATGCAAAACCTTCTCCCCTTAGGATTTGGGTCATTTCCAAGACATTTTAACAAGGATCTGATACTACATGAAGAGAATCAATAAATACTCGCTCATCACGGAAGCGTGAAGATCATATCACATACAATCTTTGTCGACTAATTAAACTAGTCGATGGGACAACATGATTTTTAAAAAAAGTTGATGAAATAACATGGCATGGGAAAATCCCCATACCATTTCATCAAGATCAAAAAAGTATTATACTTACCTCTTGATGCATGATTGTGATCTTATAGTCTCTAAGCGAAGAGACCTCCTGTCTCAAGTCGGATCTGACATAAACAACATTTGCAGGCGTGCGGACGAGATGCTTGTTTCCTGTAATCCAAAGTGACAATCCGAGTGGGAAACCTCCTTATTTTATCATATGAAATCAATCATATGCTTCAAGTGCATGAGGCACCAAATAATATGGATAGACGTAATCAATCAATCCAACAACACGATGGCATCACGACCACGATTGCGATTACGACAAACCCTAGGCATGAGGGACGACCACTAGGGATTTAATGTGATGGTTGGACATGTATAGTAGAGAAAGAGTAGAAGAATTTTTAACTCTTGAAAATTCTCTTCTTATGGTATCAATTAGTTGGAGAAGGCTAGGGCTACCTTCTCTTTATAAAAAAATAGATGGTTAGGATACACTCCTAGTGCACTCCTAATTGAATCAAGTCCAATATTTTATTGCAATAATTTTCAACATCATAATTACCTTTAAAAGAAAAAAATTGATGACATTCTTTAACAAATTTTCTCAATTAAATTCAATCTCCATGTATAAGGATTAGGAACGAGAAGAATCTTCTTCCTAATATAGGGTGCACGGCCACCATGGTACCTCAACCATGGTTGTCCACTCCTATTTGGAGTGGAATATATATGTCTCTGGTAAGAGGGTGCGTACCTATACGTGATAGCATATGACATAGGTCTTGGTTACCTCGATCTCGTTAGGTTAAATCTTGGACCTAATTATCCAAACACATCTGAATCTCTATTCCTATGAGGATGACCTACATCAAGAGGTCTTTGCCATCTCCTTATTAGACTGGAGATCCCTTCTTGATAATCACTTGACGGTGCGGTTGATTTTTCAATCTAACTCTTTAGATATTTAGCCCTACACCAACCTCTATGATCCAATCTTTGGATCAATATATGTATGATATCAAGATGGACATGGTATATAATTAAGTGCTAAATGCATATATTAATGTGTATCCATTGTAGCACGAGCACTTAGCGTATCATGCATAATCAAATGAAAGATCTCCGTTAGGAGGATTCAGCTTGAATTTATAACCTGGGAAGTCCATGATCGAAAATAAGGACACGAGCAAATTGCTGAATAATTTTTTAAGTGTCAAATATTCTTAGGTAGCAATTTAGAGGATGATTATATTGAGAAGATGCACAACTCACATCAATGTAGATTTTTAACACATTTTTTATACACTTAAATTATATGAAGACAATGATATGACAAACACAATTAAAGTAATGCATAAAAAACTTGTATTAATCACAAATAAAACCTCCTAATTTATTTAGATATTAATTAAGGCATGAAGACAAACCCACAGTGACCCAGTCCTAAGCAATTTTAAAAACAATTCAACATAATTCTAACTTTTATTTTCACTTTGATGCTTATTAATTTTAGAAAGCAGTTAAATTATTTAATTGTTAATTATAGAGAATAAAATAACTACAAATTAATCATTATTAGTCAATGTAACTAATAAGTTCAATTACTTACAAAAGGGTGCATTTTCAATTTGATTTAAGGATATAAATAAGCACTTAGAAGAGGGAATAATTCATGCATACTTTTTTTAATGAAAATTAACAACAAATATGTCAAGATAGAGAACATCAAACAAGCTTTAAAAGGAGATCAAAATCACTTTATTTGGATATATATATATATAAGATATTCAATATAGGGGCATAATTGCAATGAAAACATGGAGTTTGTATTACAAACATGTCCAATATTGGTCTTAAATGTAATAACACAATGCTGCATGGGGTATTATGCAATTTTTGCAAAAGGTGAAAGGATATAAATATGAATAGACAATTATTTAGGGCTTATCTACAATTTATCCAGGAGACATGCATTATGCACATGCTGATGAAGGACTAAATTGTAACTCCGAGAAGCTGGAAGGGCTTCTCGGTAAAAAAACCCATGTCATGTGCGTGTGCACCTGATGTCATCGAGGTCCGGACTAAGGCTCGATGATGACGTGTTAACACTACATTGGCTCGGTCCAGGCTCGATCGGATGAAGTTGTGACCCGCTAGAGAGGCTCGACAGGAGACGTGGCTCGATTTGTAGCATTGAATCCTTCCCAAATGGAGAGATCCAACAGAGATTGTACTTCACCCTTGGCGAAGGTCCTTCACAAGAGGCGAAGAAATGGCTATGCTCTAGTGACTATGGATATGCTCTACCACTCTTCTTCTGACCGTAGGGAGATCATGAACTCTTCACAAAGTCCTCACGAAGGTGCTCATATGCGAAGGACATGATGGAGTGGTCTCTAGTGAAGTCTCGATGACAAGTGATCGGAGTTGAAGATTGAGACCGAAGGACAACTGTTATCTCCGATCATTGAAGCTTCTTGCACCACCTGTATTTGTGAATAGATAGTCAAAGCCTAGGCAAGTACAATGAGGTGATAATGTTGTGGTATGGAGGGCTCCTCGAAGCGATGGAATTGAGCCCTAGATATATCCTTCTTCATGAAGAAGAAGGAGATGGATCGTAGTGAAATGTAACATGAGGAATTGGAAGAGATGACAGAAGATTACACGTGAATCGTGGATTAGAAGTGGTAGTGGATATGGTTTCAGATGGATGAATTGATGAAAGACTGATTATAAAAATGTCAAACTAATGAGAGAAGAGAAATTATAATATTTACTTGAGAATATTTAGGTGGAAGAAGGTTTCCAGGTTGAATCTGGACCAATGAGAAGTGATAAGAGCTTCTCGAGTCTTCCCTTTACAAGGTCGGAAAAGCTTGAAGCTCAAGCAACATCGGATGACGGTTGCATCATGAGTGGTACCTTGTGGATCTCATAGGTGTCAAGCTCCATAATAGCTCGTCCTTCATCTCGTTCTCTGTCACATAAAGGGGATATGAGTCTAGGAGTTGGTGCAAGGAATGATGGATGGAGTAGAAGTTGCTCAGAGGTGGGGGTTTTGATGCTAGGGTTGTTGTGGACACGCGGTTGAAGGTGGTAGTTTCAACCACCACTCTCAGCAAAGAGAGAAGGGATGAGAGGAAGTTGGCGATCTGGCGAGGCTAAGGGTTGATTGATGTAGAGAATGGAGGCGGTGGTTGGAATGTAGGTTGCTGAAGTTGGTTGATAAAATTTGGAGAAGTTAGGCTTAGATGAAGAGTTGTGTCCGTTGAAGGTGGTGGGCGGAAGTGGAAGACATAATCTGAGCCATTGGATTTAGATTCAACGGTCCATATTGACGCATAGTATTGACCATTGGATGAAAATATAATGGCCCGTATTCAGAGCAAATCAGGTGATGTGAAGTGGCCACGTGGGCGGCCGTGGAAGCTCTACGTGGCCCAATAGGAATTACGAAAAATATAAAAATCAAAGAAAATTAGAAATAAATTAGTTAGGAGTCGAGCTAGAAAGAATGATGAAGATATAATATGTAGATCTTAATGAGATCTACAACTTTCACGTAGAAGTCGAAGAGATCAGAGATCATTTGTATATAGATAAAAATTAAATACAAATTAAAACAATATAAACCATTTTATTTTTCTTTTACCTTTTTTGTATTTTTGATATTGTTGTAAGTTATTTTATTTATATACAATATTATACTAATTTTCTTTGATTTTAATAAGAATTAAATACATAAAATATTGCCACAATAATAGGGATATATATATATATATTAATTAGTGTTAATTATATACATCACACACATTATTAATTAATGTTGATTGTCCATGAATATTGTTGAATTACTTAAGTAAGAGAGATAATAATGGATAATGATGATTAATGTTGATAAATATGGGATTTATCACTAACCCTAATTGTACAAGGGAACCTATTATACAAATATGTTATTCTTCATTCTAAACTAAGGAATGATCTGCAATAACCTCCATTGCATAATGGCTCGTTGTGGGCTCACATGTCCAACACATACATCCGAGACGAGATCAAGCATTGACCTGGTCGACACAAAATAAAGTAGAGATAGGGTCTTAAGTTATGAAAATAACAAAAATACAAATCACTTGTTGCACATATGCATCGCATTAACATGTCAATATGTTGTACTATTTTATTTATCATTCAGATCACTTCAAATAAAAAAATCTTAAAACTTACATATACAAATGTATACTCAATAATAAAAAAATATATCCAAAAGTAAATCATGCATAGATAACATGGCACAACTAATCGAAAAAGTGTAAAATGAACATTTAAAGTTAAATATCTACTTCATATGAATAAAAAATTCACCGAACTCACTTTCATTATACTCAACATCAAATTATATTTTAAATAAAAGTAGTTTCATTAAAATTGGAGTTAGATGTGAAAGTCTTCTTTTTAGGGTACTATAGTATTTGTATGATTGTATCATACATACATATTATTTTATTTACATGTATTTCACTCTTTATTGTATTTTTTATGTTTTCTAAATATTTTGTAATAAATATATAAAATACTAATAAAAATTATACAAGTCAAAATAACAAAAAATAAATGTATTTATTATATAGATAAATCATACATATATTTTTAGATAAATTACAATTTGGGTCCCCATCTATGGGTCCAATCCCATAATGGGTCCTGATCTTTAAATTGTAACGAGTCGGGTCCCAGGACAATTTAGGAAATGGAAATTTTTGGATTCGTGGCGAATATGCTCTTGTTGGGAAGGGAATGAGGGTTGGGTTCCAACTTTTAAACAAGGACATACTCGTCATTAGCCTCAAAAAGTTCCTTACATTAATGGCCCTGGGATCTGAATCATTACAATTTAAAGATTGGGACCCATTTTGGGATCGGACCCATAGATGAAGACCTAAATTGTAATTTACCCTATATTTTAAATAGTCGTATTGATTTTCCATTGCAAATATATTAATAAAATAATAAAAATATATGATTCCCTTTATAATATGCTTTGAATAAATAAAATATAAAATGTAGAAAAGCACATTGAAATAATGAGTTAAAATATGTATATATATTACATATAGGCATCACACACTTATATTGTAAATATTTCTATATATTTGTACATATAAATAATTATAAAATTGTAATAAAATATATTTATAGATCTTAAATTATATAAAAAGTAATAAAATATAAAAATTTAATTATTTATAAAAATAATAAATTTAAAATAATTATTTTATGTTTATATGTGTATAATACCTATAAATTATTGTACTTATTTAATTTAACCAGATGAATTAAATTACTTAATATATCATCGTTCATAATAAAATAAGTTGCAAATTTGTAAACATCTTTTATTTATATTATTTACATATCTTAATTTACTATTTATAAACTAATTTGTCATGTATTTATATATTACATACAACTCTCTTGTCTTTTCCATATTTTGTCTTTTTATTCACCTTTTTAGCATGTGACGGCCCCTTATTTACTCGTTCGAGATTGTGGACATCCAGTCAACCTTTTCCCCTCCCCTCTCTTTTCTTTTCTTCGCTTCTCCCTTTTCCAGATTCAGCCTGAACCTCTTGCTCCATCTGATTCACTGCTCGTGCTCTAGCTTTGGTTTACCATCATCGACTCGCCAGATTTGGAGATTCCATCGTAACTGATTCTCACTCCTAAGGGTTTCATCTGCATTTAATCTTACTCTATAAAGAAGATCTTGGAGCTCTACCTTCTTCCTTATCTTCAGCCATCCAATCCTCATTGCAATAAGCTTTGTCCTTCTTAGATGAGTGTTAAGTCTTCAAGCATCGTTGCAATGAGGTTGAGGAGGGTTCGACCTCTGATCCAACATTTTCGTCGTCGCTCCATCACCGCATGAGCCCAGCCTCCAGCATCGCCCCACCGTCGAGGATATGGTCTGATCCTCACTGCATCTTCAACATAGACATCCATTCTGCAATAGCTTTCAGGTAGTTTTATAGGTGTCTTCTCCTCTTCTTCTCCTTCTTCTCTTCTCATCCATTCTCATCTTCTCAACCCTTCTATTCTCTCTGATCTGGAATGAAATCGCATTGCTGATCATCATCCACATTGAGATCCCCTTCATTTCACATTCTATCTCTCACACCTGCACAACTCCGACCACGCACGATGGCCATAGGCATGGAGTTCCTTCCCTCACCCACTAGAGCTTTTTCATTCGCTGATCCTTTTTAATAGGATCGAGGCTTCATCCCGAGTCATTCTGTATCATCTGCAGGTCATCAAGAGGTTGAGGCTTCGTTGCCGCATTGAATCGTTTCCTCTGAAGTAGCTCTAAGCACCATTTGAATTCCATGAACAATCATTATGCTCAGATCTGAGCATCGTCGTCGACTCAAATTATTGATTGAGCACCGTGTTGCCTAGAGGACCACTATAAATCCACATTGAACCCATGCCATCGGCGATCATATGAAACTCCATCTGAGATCGAACTTGACTACATCAAGTCGAGTTGGGGACCAGATTGGATAAAACTCCACCAGTTGGAACCAGGAGATTAGGGAAGGACAACAGAGTCTTCTAGATAGTAGCTGACGTCGAATCACCAAGAGAGCAGTAATTTGTAACCCTCCAATCCATATAGAATGTTAATTGTTTGATCAAGTTTGCATCAATAATAAAGATCTAGGGCATGAAGTTCTTAGTTACAACCGTACGATCTGATCTTCATCTCAATTCAGGGGGGTGGCATGAAGCACCACATGTCATCTTGAAGACCATTCGATCAACTTACCGCACTATCAAGATCGTTCACCACGACACTCTCTAGCATCCGTGTCTTCACGTGATGAAGATATTATGTGGATAATTTGTGCATGTTTCCTCGATATAACTGTGAATCATGTACATGTCCTTTTGAAACTTTTTACATGTGTCAAAGCACGTGATAGTGGTTTTATCACACTAACACCCTTGGAACTTGATGATATTCCAAGAAGGTCCTACAGGTAGTCAGTTCACATGAACTTTTGGATTACGTTGAGCCTACCGCATCTATACTATATACTAATATCGGGTGCCTCTCCCCAGATCTAGCCACCTCATTCTATTCCTTGCTACACATGGCACTCTCCCCCCTTTTTTAGTTACTCATGTTCTCTCTGCTCCTCTCACCACTCTTTAATATTTCATGTGATTGTCAGCCGCAACCTCTCTTTCGTACTCTCTCTCCCCTGCATTTTGACCCCTGTATTTTGCAATGTCTGCATTCAAACACACATTATCCACTCCCCTTTCTCTCTCTTTTGCATTAACACGTAAAATCTTATTAATAACAATGATGGTAGAGATTTCTTTATATATTCAGTCTTCGAAGTTGGTGAATGGTTGGATGAAAGGGAAAGATCAGAGAGAGATGATCGGACGAATGGTCCTTTTTCTGTGATGGATCTTGGTTAGCACTCCGACAATGTTGTCGGTGGTAGTTCCATTGATGTTATCGTTTGCTACTCATTTGGACACCATGGGGGCAAGGTTATGAAGTGGGTCCTGCAAGGCTCGAGCCCTTGTCCTCGATTCGACGTTATATATACAAAGAAGGGAGCGAGTGTCATGAATGGACCCACCAACATTCGTGGGGGAAGGATTTCGAGTGAATTGCTCTCTTGCAAAAATATCGACAATGATAAGGATATGGAAGGTGGAAGAGAAGTGGGGCTATTTGAGTGAGATGAGTGGTTCGAGTATGAGAAAGAAGAGATTTATCTATGGGTTCAATCAAGGAGGATTTCTAGCCAAGACAAAAAATGATGTTGTGAATAATGGCCACCTGAAGATGTATCTAAACAGATGAGTAAGATGCGTTTGTCAACGAGCACCAAGTGCTTTGATCTGGGCCACAACCATCGAGAAGACAATAATGAATTTGGATGGAGAATCTTTGTTGCATGTGATAGACGTCGACCTGGACCCAAGTACGAATTAGCTCAGTTCATAATAGCTTCGACCTCAACCTACTTTCACTGAGTTTTCTCAAGAAGCTAGAGCGTGTGCCCATTCTAATGACATGTCATCAAAAATTGGGACTTTTGGGTTATTTTATATAATAATAGGCTTGATTTTGGGTTTTCTTGGGAACGGAAGAAGATGGTACAAGAAGATGGTTCAATGGGTAGGCATCTTTAGAAGTGATAGTAGGTGACATGTACACAGTATTAGAGGACTTCAACAGTGGGAAGAGATCTCTTTGGGATATCAAGAAGGACAAGGCACAACAAAAGTTACAATTTTGATTTTAGTGGTAGGTGGAACATACTTTATACATCAGAGGTGTAAGGTAAAGGCTATGAGATGATTAGGTACTGTAGAGGCACAATAGACTAGAATTTTGTGTTTGGTGTCTACAAGAGGGGAGATAGGATCAACAATGTGATTTGGGAATGGAGAGGCATACATTGATGATGGTTATGAAGGGCCCATCGAGTATCAGTGACGATGGGGCCTTCCTTCAAACAACGACTTTGCGACAAGATCCACGGTAACTCCTGGACACCATGTTGAGCTCTGCCTCAGTAACGATGTTGAGTGAAAATAGAGATATCCGTCAAGACCTCAACCCCATGTGGAGTTCTACAAGAATGTAGATCACGCTTCCACTCTATTCCCAACTCCTCAACCCCTCGGCCAGGGATCTCTTTCATGCACCTAAGAAGGAGGAGTAGCTAGAAGGACAAGTTCATTAGCAATTGATCTGACCCTCTCGAGCCTCGAATACACCACAATAGATATCTAATCAGTCTTGTGCTTCGTCTTAGTTGGATGCCACATCTTAGAAACACTCTCCATCATCAGTCCCATCTCCATTTGTGCTTCACTATCTCGGCCATACTAAGAGATGCCCCAAACCTACATGCATCGTCGTTCTTAGGTCTCCCCTTGATCTTGACTGTTAAAGGCCAAGGCATCTGCCGCCATCAGATGATTTCGATCAAGCAACAAAATTGCAACATGTGGCTTGATTTGAGATCTCGATTCAACTGTCATCCTACACCAACTCTGGAGTCACATGGGAAATCTATAGACCTAGGATGGAAGCATGATGAGAAGCATATGCAAGCCATTGGATGGGCTCCCAAGTCACTTCAACCCATCACGTGCGCAGCGATGTGCGAGCAATCAACTAGTTACTCATTATTACACACCTTATAGTTTATGTCTTATAAATAATAGTAGATCTACATGTATATTAAATAACTATACCTCATTAAATTATAAATAAATAAAATACAATGTATATATATAAATCAAATAAAAATATAATTAGAATATTGCATAATATATTATCTATTATATTAATTTTGAAAAAATAAATTTCTATTTCTATTTTTCATAAATAGAAAACTAACCACAAAAATACATTAAAAGTTGAAAAAATCCATGAAACTTGAAAATACATAAAAATTTCCATAAAATTTATAAATATATAACATATTTCCTTATCACATATACAAAGGTCACATAAAAATAACAAAAGAAAACTATAAAAATTCAAATATTTTCAAAAAACTTATAAACATTGTATAAAATGGTAGAAAATCATAAAAGTTCATACACCACTAATTTTAAAGGTATTTTCATTGTTTAGAGTATAAAATATTTTCTCTCTATTGTATTTTAAAAATAAAAAACATTTATATTTTCATAATAACCCATTGTTTTCAACTTTAATTCATTTGAAAATCCATAAACTTCTTAAAATATTTCAAAAATCATTAAAATGGTAAAAATCCCAAAATCAATACTTTTCTTAACTTTTGACTCTATTTCTAATATGGAACAAACTAAAATGTTCTTTTATATCACTTATTTAAGAAATCCCTTTTCAAACATTAAAAATAGATAAAAATCTAATACACAAACAAAAAGTCAGAATATAGAAACCTATATCTATTTAGCATAACAAAATAACATAAAAGGTATATAATATAGAAAAACAAAGTAATAATTATAAAATACACAAAATTACACAAAAAAATCAGACAACCTAGATAACGAATTGACGCGAACTTGAAAAATAATGCACCTTCCCGAGTTCGGCACCTTTGTAGTTACCATTTACATATCAACTTATGAATATAAATAATAATAACTCTATATCTTCTGATCGAACCACTTCAGTTGCCTTAGCAACGTTGTTCTATTCTTACGGTAACAAATTGAGGCTTTTGTGTTCATCATACATCATGCATCTCCTACTTGTTCCATTAGAGATCTTTTAACTAATATATTAACGATTGTAGATAACAACCATATATTTGTCAGGGTGGATAAAATAAGAAGTAATAGTAATAATAACATGTAGGGTTTTTATCATTTGTGCCCCTATGAGATATCGCAATAACAGTTATGCCCTATCTTTTTGGTAATATCAATTGTGCCTCCTCACTTCTTGCTAATCTATCACATGTGCCCGTCGGGATAGTGACCGTCCCTAACCAACACAAACGGACGTTAACTTCAAGGACACAAATGGAATTAAATTAAAAAAGGACTGAAAAGTCCTCCTCCTTCCCTTCTTCTTCCTCCTCTCCCATCTTCTTCCTCTTCATCCCTTCTCTTCCTCCTCCACAGCTCCTCCCTCCTCCTCCTTAAGTTCTCATGCAGCCTCCTCCGTCCCCGTCCTCCTCCTCCTCCCCCCCCCCCTCGCACCTCCCCCCTCCGCCCCCTGCACCTCCCCTCCGCCTCCCGCACCTCCCCTCCGCCTCCCGCACCTCCCCTCCTCTGCCCCCGCACCCCATCCCCCTCGCCCCCCGCACCTTCCCCCTCCACCCCCAGCACCCCCCCGCACATCCCCCCTCCGCCCCCTGCACCTCCCCTCCGCCCCCTCCCCCCACTCCCCTCGCCCCCGTACCTCCCCCCTCCGCCCCTGCACCCCCTCTCCCTGTCTCCCTCGCCGCTCGCACATCCCCCCTCCACCTCTGCACCCCGTCGCCCTCGCCCCCCACACCTCCCCCCTCTGCACCTCCCCTCCGCCCCCCGCACTCTTCTGCTGCCACGACGCGAAGGTCGTCATCGCCGATATCCGGGACGATAGAGGCACCGCCCTCTGCAACTCCCTCTACGCCGCCATAGTCCCCGGCGCTACCGAGTTCCTTCCTCGGGACGAAGCACACGGTGGAACTCGAGCCTCCCCATTCCGTCCACCTACCCCTGTCTGGATGAAACTGGAGTTCAGTTTTTTTAAAATTAAGATAATTTTTTATTAATTGGTTCATAAAAATTCATCAAAAAATTCATTTTTTGATCCGTAATAAGTGATATATCCATGAAAATGCAAAAAAAATAGAGATTCGATGGATGCCTGAAAGTATCACTAAGAGAGAGAAATTATGAAGAGAAAGAAAGAAGAACAAACGGAGGAGGAAGAAGATGAAGATGTCTTGACAAGAATACCCCTCTTAACTGCACCAAGGTTTGAAAAAAATCATGGTTAAGTCAACTGACGGAAGGCACAAGTGATAATGGAGAAAGAAGTGAGGGGCACAAATGATATTACCTAAAAGATAGGGGTATAACTGAAATTGCGATATCTCGTAGGGGCACAAGTGATAAAAACCCTAACATATATTGTCATTTGTTACATAATGTAGGGGTTATATTATATGTAGTGGTAACGATGTGTCAACAAGAGTAATGTTTTACATGGTCATGTGAGTTAAAATATTCAATTGGAAAGTCGATTTACCACATTTCTCTCCGTAGCAAGGTGTGAGATGATTCCATCAAAACTCACGAGCATTGTGAATCTGAAAGATGTTTCATAGTCTGAAATGTGTATGATCTAGATGTTATGTCATGTCCTTCGTAGTTTCCTAATTATAATAATAATACAATCTCTATAAACATAGCGTCTGGGGAAGATAATAGAGGATTTTTCAAGGGACATTCGATTTCATGTATGTCTTTTATTAGACCTCACAACATACTAAGCATCTCATCTCATACTTATTTTCTCCATGTAGCGCATGTAGTGATTGGGCAAGTGTTAATTTGCATCTCTCAAAGACCTAACTTACTCGTCATCATCATCTTGATCTTGAGAAAATTATCTATTAGTTCATTATGCTCATGCAACATATGTTTAATTAATTTGACCATGACGTTGTCACACATATATGTCAGATTGTATTGATGTTTCATTAACAACTCGGCAACGACAAATAACTTTGAAAATGTCTTACAACCGGACCATAATGGTCCTCTGCCTTACATAATAGGACACCAAATTACACGAACTCTCCATTATTGTTATCGTCATCTGACGTCTAATTGAATTTGGACCAGAAACATCCATAACTATTTGGGTAAACATATTCTCAGGACTACTAGATGCTTTTTGATCTGATGCCTCTTCTCACCATGAGTAAAATATTTTGTATAGCCTTCGACAAATCCTTTTCTACACAAATGTTTGTAACAATATTCGTAAATGCTTTCTTCATGCGTTGCACTTCATACATGAACAAATAATCTTCTTATATTGATCAACAATATCTTCTCCTTGAGCATAAACAAACATAAATTCTTTCTTCATCAAAATATATTTCATACATGGACAAATAATCTTCTCATCTCGATTAAAGATGCCTTCTCACATAGGCAGACTTGAGAAAATATTGTACACCATGTAAAAATGGTGCGCGCGCACACACACAAATCCATCATCATCTAGACGAGCATACATTCAAGAATGCGTAGTAAACTTACATTAGCAATTCTATTTTAGCTAAACCATTTATCGAACTGTTCAAGAAACAACACCTCACTCCCACAACTTTTGCTAAAAATTTGACAATGCTTTCGTTGTATTCACTATATTCTCGAAGCATAAGCACATCAAATCCCATAAATCCTCACAACAGAGTATACTTAATCCCTTATAAATTTACACATCAAATCCCATAAATCCTCACAACAGAGTATACTTAATCCCTTATAAATTCTGATTCCACTTCATTAGAACCATTCAAGCAACTATACCTCACTTTCACGACTCTTTGTTCAAAAGTGGATAGAATTTCTGCATTATTGTATTCCTCATAAATTAACTACTTCCAACTCGAGAAATAACACCAACATGAAAAATATCTACGAGATGATGCAATGAGAATTTTTAAACCTAGCTAGATTCCATTTTAAAGGATTTTCACTTTCATAATGTGATTCATTGTTCGATTTTAAATATAACCTACTTAAGACTCTAACATAAGACAATCCATCCTTAAAGACTAACACCTATCATAATTTCAAATGTTTTTGGGAATCTAAACACTACAGATGATTTTTACAACCAAGGAAGGGCCATTACGTTCCTACCTTATATTATCTAATAGGAAATACTTTTCTAATACATGTTTTCGCTATATTATAAAATGAATTCAAATAAATGCTAAGGAAAACATAATATGTAAATGAGCAAGCTCATTTTTAAATAAAAAGAAATTCAATGTAACAAATAAAATTGCCATAAGTAGACAATAAATTCCAAAATATACACTACAAAATTTAGTTTTATTTCATCTTCTTTTCACTTTTTCATCGCATTTGATTAGTTGATTAATTATCTTGTAAAGATTACAATATATGTTAATATATGGGCGGGCGACTGACTGAAAGTAACATCACCTACAAATTTTGATATGCGTCAATTAGGTATATTTCCTACCCAATGCTACCCCCTACTCAATACTTATATACACCAAAAGTCTAAAGTGCTCTGAGGGTCATTTTCTACCTTGTGCAAGATATGACCCAACACTGTGCAAATTTTTTTAAAATATAAGACATGGGGTGGGTGGGGGGGAGACATCACATACCTAAATGCATTGCACATGCCACATAGTGTGCATGGTCACTCTTATTCGATGTA